>JAQFZG010004771.1:0-11247 GCA_034695465.1 Entomobrya nicoleti
ATGGTTGTAAAACCACCAGAACCAGATTCTTTAGAATCTGTAAAACAACTCGAATCAAATAACTTTACATTATTCTACCCGGAATATATTTGGCAAGACGTTGCAAGTGAGGCTGCAACCAAAATAGATAATCCCTTTGAAATTTTTAAATCAATTGTTTTTAACGAAACATTTGACAGTTTTATGGAACAATTTGTGTTTAATAATTCAAGACGAGCTTTAATACATTTTTGGCCCACTGCCTTAAATATCGCTACTAAAGGACGTCAACTTTTAGCTGATGAAAATAATCTTCAAAAAAGAATCCAATGTGTTGTAGGGAAACATTTGTTGTCATCCAACACATTTAGCTATGTATTTTTGCCTCCAAAAAATGAAATAGTTTTTCGTGTGTATCAATTGTTTTTCAATACTGGAATATATAGGAGATGGATGGACGAGGCAATTGCTTCGGGACATTCTAGACGTGTACAGGAAAGATCTAAGGTTATTAGTTCGACTAAAATAATGGATGAAATTGAAGGGATTATATCACCTTTACAGCTGAAAGGACGAATAAGCAAAATGTTTTTATTGTGGACACTATGTATAATTAGTTGTGTAATTGTATTTGTATTAGAACATATTTTAATTTTGTGTAAATCTAAAATTGACGAAACATGAAACGACTTAAATATAAACAGTTATGGTTTTTAAATAATTTAATGTAAATGAAATATTTTAATAATAAAATATACAATAAAGAGATGATTTGCCATTTGTTATGATCTTTCATAGCATTATTGCCCCCTGGTTTGGCTGAGACAATTGGTGATTAAAGTTGATTAAAGATATTGTCGTTTTACTGGTGTAGTTGAGAGTTTGATAAAATATATACGGTTATCGAGAACGTTCGCGTTGCGGTTTTACTGCGAAGCTAAATATACGCAAATTGCATATTCTTCTCGCTCATTCCCTAATGCACAGCCATAAAAATTCCATTGCAAGTCTCAAGTCATATATCTCTATCTATAAAACTTTAGTAGTTTTTTATGTTTTTTTGTCTTTTTAACATGGGATTTCGTGTCTTTTTCCGGTCCGTTTTGCGACTAAAATAGGTCGTCTTATGACTATTAACAGAAATCGATCCAAATTAACGGGAATCGCCCCAAATTAACGGAAACCGCTCTGAGTTAACGGGAATTGTCCTGAATTAACGGGAATCTCTCTGAATGAATGAGAGTAGCCCAGCATTAAGATTTCCTCTAACGTCTGTGGAAGCTTGCTTCCACGGGTTCTACTAGTATGCTATCATTTTCGTTTAATAGTTTACGCATAATTTTTACCCTAACATAGTGCTACAAGTTTGGGAAAATAACAAGTGATTTAACGAGAATAGTATTTTTAGAGTATTAACGCTTCATTTGAAAAACTGCGTCTCGTCGTCATTTTACGTGCATTTTTATGCAGTTCTCTGACGACGTGAAACGGTGACTAGTGACTGGTGACGTACGACAACTTACTATAAAAATGGCAGAAAAATCCTCATTACAACTACCAAACCGTTTATTCCAAGTTGTTCTGTACTGAGAAAAAAAATTCATTTTTGTACAATTGTTCTTAAGAACACCATTTTGTGTAGCAGTGTCTCGCTCGAGAAGAACTATATCGGACCTTTCCTACTGACAGAGCCGAAATGAAATTTAGCTTTAACCAAATATCGACCAAATATGGATACCCTTCGAACACTTTGTATACTTTTCTCGCTAACACTGAGTTACGCCGCCGATTATCCTATATATTCGGCAAGGGATCGGCAACAGCTCCCCTATTTGCACAACAAACTTGAACCTCCAGTTAAACCCCAACAAGTGCCTTATTCCAATGATCACCTGGTGACACCTTCCCACTTTTAACAATTTGAACCCATATCCTCCCCAAAACAATTAGGACAAGGACCAACCCGTTCCCCCCAACAGTTAGAAGCATCATCCCAACAACTTGTTGCAGAACTTCCGGCAAAGTACAATTCCTCCCAACAACGCTTCGCACCCGCGCCCCTCCAATTGCAATCCTCCCATCCAAAACTTGGCCCGTCCCCCCAGCATTTAGAATCCCGACATCAAAAACTCGCATCAGAACAACTGAAACCAAAAGATCCTCATGATGGCAAAGCCTACAACGAAGTAATGGACATGTACGAGTCGATCCCAATACCAAACTTAAAATACGACAAACACGAAAATCCCGTTCTCTCGTACGGTCACGACGGACCTGACGACGACTACGGGGATCGTAAAGTTGTTCATGGCGAGTTTTCCTACTACGTCCAAATTCGTTACGATGACATTTTTATTTGCGGGGCTACTCTTATCAAATCGCCAGTTACTCGCAGACAAGTGGTGATTACAGCAACACACTGCTTGGTGAATGCATACACGGCGAAACTAAGTGATCCAAGAAGATTCACTCTACGAATGGGTGTCGTAGGAAGAAACGAGATAGGACAGACCCGAAATGTTAAGCAAGCACTGGTTCATCCCGGCTACACTGTTTCGGGTCCAAGTAGAAGAGGAGTTTTTCATGACTTTGGCATGCTCATTCCAGATCGGGAATTTGAACTAAATGGGAATGTATCAACTATACAGTTGCCAGTATCACCCATTCCTATTCGGGGAGATATTGTAAAAGTCAAAGGATTTGGGATGGGGAGAGAAGCGGGTCATAATGAACTCCCCACTTATATGAGAATTGTTGAAATTCCCGTTTGGGATCTTGGTGAGTGCGCTCAAGTTTACTTTAATGAGAGTGGACAGGATATTATTACTGAGGCACATTTTTGTGCTGGGAGTTACCTCGGGGGTGTGGATGCTTGTCAAGGTTAAAATTTAATTTAAAAAATATTTGTGAGAGCTGCAAGATTGATATGAAAACTTTAAGATTTTTTTAAAACTTTGTTCAAAACAAGGGGATTCCGGAGGTCCTGCTACGTTATTGGATAAAGGGCGACTATATCTTGTTGGAGTGGTCAGTTGGGGAAAAGGTCAAAATTAACTTTGTTAACTATTTCTATTCGAACATTTTGTCCAGACCGTAAGGAAATATTAAGGTTTTTTTACTTTCTTTCCAGGTTGTGGAAAAGCTCAATATCCCGGCGTTTACGTTAGAGTGTTTAGCTATATTGGTTGGATTACAAATACATTGTATGACTATGAAATCAAAGGAATTGTTCCTAGGCCTCCAAAACATCCCCAGTAACAGATTCAAAAGTTTTAAAAAAACACTGTTTTGAATGATTGATAGTACTGGTATGAAGGCCTGAAATGTACTTTGATCTACTCCACATGTCAAATCTGAACTGAACTGAAGCAATGAGTTTTCTACAATACCTGAACCCACTATATGAATGCATTTGTTAAATAATATATAAAAGTGTCAAATATTTTGTATTATTTAAGTAATTTAATTATGAATTATAATGAAAATTTATGAAGCTGAATTTGTGGAGAGATCTGGTATATAAAAATAAATATTTATATTACAAAAAACTTCTCTAGTATTTTCTTTAAAAAAATTGGAACGTTTTAGACTTAAATGGCTTCATTTTTAACATTTAATTGATTTTTATTTTAATATTTTAGTGAAAAGTTAGCCAAGAGCTTCTTTCTCCGTGAACAACAACAACAAAAGTGTATTTAACAAAATGTCAGGTAATGTAGCCACATGATATGATGTTCAGAATTTTCATTTTGTCTTTTATTCTACTAGTTTGTGAAACGAAACGAAGCAATTACCATGAAAAGTTCAAGTTTAAATAACTATATTCGAATGTCATTTCGCTTAAAGTACATCAAATGCACACACACATGCATTTCGTTTATATTACTTTTATATTTACTAAAAACTTGCCCATAATCTCAATCAGTTACAAAAGTTCAATTGAGCATATAACATGACTTGTTCGTACGCTTATACCAAATATTTTTGATTTTTTTCTCGTAAAAACATGTGTTTTGCCGCAGTGTTCGGTCTTACCATTTTCTTTCTGTGGAAAATTTTCTGGAAACAAACCCAGAAATAAAATTGCGGCATAACATTTCTCTACGCTCTAGAAAGACTACTTTTCCACTCTATTTTACGTCAGAATTTCTAAAAGTAAAAAATGGCACTGACTATGCATATTCAGTCATTTTAATGGGAAAGTGAGGTTTATGGAATTTGGTAGTCTGGCATGTAGATGATGAATGAATAAACTGTACCTTACCTTCCATTGTCGTTAGGGAGTTTCGTGCATCTTATGTTCTTACTTTACTTACTTTAACATCTAAATGCATAGTCTTGTTTTTTGTGTACGTTTTAACTATATTCGTTTGAGATCACACTCAGCTATAGTAAAGACATAAAAATAGCAGACAGTGAATCCGACTCGATTAGAGGTCTGTGAATAAAATTGTACATAATATGGAACTTCATGTCCAGCAAAACTCAAAGTAAAGAAACTGCCAAATGGAATTTTCTATGTTTCAAGCAATGGCATTGATCACAAAAATCATAGAACCTTTGATTTCGGTCTTACGGAAGAGCAAAAAGAGTTGGTTCTTGATTGTTTAAAAAGAGGAGTGACTACTCCCAGCAACATGCTTTATCACTTTTAAAAGGAAGAAAGTAAACGAACCTCTGAAGAAGTCTCTGTGTAACTTCTTGGACCCTAACCTTGCTCCTCATTTTAAATGTTCATGTTCAGATTTTTTCGAAATTTAGTTATGCATGCATTCAAATGGATTGGCTAGAATACTTGATAAGTTCACGTTGCCTGAAGAGGCAGCTACTGGTGGGCTAGGCTAGGAATTAAAAGAGGTCCAGGACGACCCAAAAAAATACTAAAGCACTTCAAAAAATACGAGACTAATATTTGATGCTTGTAATTTGTATTTTGATGTACATATTTGGATTACGGAAATAAATTACCGAATACCTCACTCTCCCATTAAAATGACTGAATATGCATAGTCAGTCCCATTTTTTTACTTTTAGAAATTCTGACGTAAAATAGAGTGGAAAAGTAGTCTTTCTATTAGGTAGAAAACGTTTTTCCCTAAAATTGCCAAGTGGTCCCCATGGAATACGACTACTTGAAAATATTCACCAGCTTCTTGTGAAAAATCCCAATCAAAAAGTAAGTCAACTCGCGAATATTTACGGAAAGATTTATACAATTAACTTGGGTACGAGTCCAGCGTTTGTGGTAAACGATCCAAAATTAACCAGAGAAATGTTTGGAACTTTTCAAGTCACCGGAAAATTTCAAACTGATTCCGTTCTCCGCATGTCTCAAGGACCTTATGGTGTTCTTAATTCGGACGGAGAGTCTTGGCTAGACCAACGATCATTTTGTGTGAAGAAAATGAAGGAATTTGGTTTCGGAGCTAAACAAATGGAAAATCTGATATTAGCGGAAGCCGAGACAATATGCGATTGGATAAAAACGTCTAGTAGTCGAAATCACAACGGCTTAGTCCAAATCCAGTAAATTTTCATGCAGTCAGTAATCAAGACAATATGGACAATGGTTTCCGACACAAGAATATCTTTAGGGGATAGTGAAATGGTAGAACTAATGAACACATTCGTTAGTGCATTCCAATACACAACTAAAACCGGTCTGGCATTTCTTCCCTGGTTGAAATACTTGGCACCCGGGCCATCCGGCTACAATGCATTTGACAAGGCTTGTGTAAACGTGTGGAAATATATTGAAAAGGATTTTAAGGAACATAAACGGTCATACGTGCAAGGTGCTCAGACGGACCTTATCGATGCCTATATTGAACATGCTGAAGATGATGAATTAAAATTGAAAAACTCCGTTGCTACAGTGGTTGAAATATTTGTAGCGGGATCAGAATCCACAGCAGAAATATTAACTTGGTAAATGTTTTATTTATGTTTCTAGAAATGAGCGTCAAAATTTAGAAAGACAGACAAAAAAGGCAGGAACAAATTGATGAGATTATTGGTGGATCGGATGAGAAACCGACATTAGACCACAAAACTAAAATGCCTTACACTAAGGCAGTGATTTTGGAAACATTTCGAATGTCTTTATATGCACCGATCGGGGCTATTCATAAACTTTTGGGTGACTTGGAAGTCGAAAATTGTAAATTTCCTAAAGGACTGCTTCTCATTGCATACATGTATCATTGTCATTATGACAAAAGTGTGTGGTGAGATTCGGACGTTTTCCGACCAGAAAGGTTTTTGGAAGAAAACGGACAAAAGCTTAAAGAGCATGTCATTCCATTATAAGGGAGAAAACGACAGTGTTTTTGAGAGCCTTTTGCTAGAGACATTAAAAATTGTTTCAAATGTTTAATGTGTAGCCTGACGTTAATGTGAAACCGGAAGAATATTATCAGGCGGATGTTGGATACCTTGTATTTCCTCCACCACTTGGTTTGCTTATTACAGCCAGACCCAGAAAATGATTTATTTGGAACTACTTAAATATCAATATTATATTGTTGTAAATTTAATATCACAACAAAAAAAAAATTTGACAAGTTTTGTGTATCATATTTCAATTTATTTCATCATGTTTACTTTTCTAATTTCTTATTCCTTATTTAGAACTGATAGTTATATCAGGCAAAATTTAAAACTGAAAAAAGACGCTGAAATTTTTATTGCAGCTTATAACGAAACGTCGTCAGAAAATTAATACATTATAAAGCAATAAAATCTCACTTTTAACAGATGCAGTTAGATAATTTACATGTTTGCCTATAATCTTTTCAAATATTTGTCAAATGTTTGGTAAATATGTTACATTACAATAAGGAGAATTCTATTCAAGCATTACATTAACGTTAAACACAAAGCTTTTGTATATGATGTACTATTGGTGATGCATATCATTTAACATAACATTGTATATCTAAACGTTAATGCAATTTAACCGTCGAATAGAAACCTGTTCTATATTTCCTTTTGCTTTGTTCTAGTTTTCAAATATATCCCCAGATCAGGTGGAAGAAGATTAAAATATTCCTCAGAATTTATGTTTGCATCGGGTTGAACATCAAAATGTTGGAATATTTTTGTACCAAAAACGAACAAAATGTCCTATGCCAAATGTTCTCCCAAACATTGTCGTTTTCTATGCTGGAATGACGCGATATGTTTTTTCAACTTATGTCCATCTATTCCGATAAACCGTTCTGGACGAAATGTTTGTGGATCTCCCCAAACAAGCTTGTTGTAATGACAGTGATAAATATTTGCTATAGGTATCAAGTCTTTTGGAAGCTTATAATCCCTAATGTTTAGATCATCTAGTAGTACATGTATTACACCTATTGGTGCGTGCGTTGACATTCTCAATGTTTCCAAAATCACTGCTTCAGTAAATGGCATACTTTCTTTACGGTCAACTGTCGGTGTACCTTTCTCAATCACGGAATCGATTTCATTTTTGTAATTTTAACTGCAATTTTGGATGTTGACACAAATAAAACAGCATCCTTGTTAGGGTCGACGCGGTCGCTTCAGTAGCCGCTAAAAATAATTCGACTACTGTAGCAACCGCATTTGTCCATTTTAACAGATCATCTCCCGAAATTTCGATACATGAATCCATTAAATCTTTTTCCACACCAGATATAAATGTTCGTTTGTGGTTCTCAAATTCTTTTTTAACATAAATGTGTAGGTCCACACACACTTAGGCATAAGCTGTTCATGTGGTGTTTGTGGAGAATATAATATTTCATACTTCAATCAAATCAATCAAAAAGTTCAATTGTAATAATTCATAATGCTGGTTGAAATGGCCAACAAATAATCAGTAGTTCCTAAAGTATTATTATAAAATGGCACTATTTTTGCAAGTCTTTCATCGAGCCTTACATATTTTTTTGCTTATTTTTACTAAGCAGCAATAGGGTTTTATTAATGAATAAATATACTTAATATAACCTTTTAATTGTAAAGCAGTACCAACACACATTTATTTCTCCAATTCTTAATACTATTTTACTCGTCTACCCAATGGTTGTTCCTTTTGCAGTTTTTCAATGCAAGTCCACGCAGTAGGGTGAGATCCTAGCAATGTGCTATTTATTCTGTAAGGCCATCCTTCGACGGCGTTATTACTTCTAGATATCTTATTTAAAAATCTATCATAGCAATTCCAAAACTCAATTGGAAACATCTTATTCCAAGTATAACCTACATACGTTTCAAAAAAATATGTCATGATAGCTTTTGTTGCATCAGTGTGACGATAAAAGCTTCTAACCTCCATAAATCTATCAACAACATCATCTTTTGGGACAAATGCTAACGCAGTGAGAGATCTAACAGCATTTCTGAATAATGTATATTTTTCATATGCATACAGTTTGCCATATCCTAAGCTAAGAATTTTTCTATACACACTTTGTGACAAATGAAAAAGACATCCCTGTAAATTAACATGTGGGAATACATTTCTACAAGCTTTTATAATGCCAAGTTCAAAATCTGAAATTATATATTCAGGACTAAATGCTCCATGAACTACTGAAGAAGTAGTAGCCTTTATAACTGCCAGGTAGTCCAGTGTCCTCTTTCCAGATAGCAAGAAGTAGACGAATGGAACGCATACATTCATGTACAATGCGTGAATGGTGAATAATTGGGCAAACCAGTCAGGAGCGAGCTTGAATGTTCCATCCAGAAACCAAACGCTGCAATCTTTAGCCAATATCTATAAAAAATATATAATGTTCAAATTGTTACTACATTTAATACACACAAGCCTCATTAAACTGTATAGTTCCATTTCATATAGCATTCACAAACTATAATTATAAGTGTATAAAGTTATTTCCATGCAATTCCATCAATATACTCACCTGAAGCATAACTTTTGTAGCAAATATAACTGTTCGATTGGGTCCAGGTATATCTTCCAACAAAAACTGTTGAGTAACGCCATCCTTCCTAGATTTAGTGACCGGCAGCTCCAATGGCAACTCAAAGTCTTCTCTGCAGGTACCTATTCTTCTTTCCCCGGTCATCTTTCTTTTGGTGTTGCAAATGTTTCTTTTTAAATGAGCACTCTTTCCAGTTGAAGGCGTTTCACTTGCACTGCATAAAAATAGATTTGACACTTCCTCTACTAATTGGCTAGTTTTCATGTTCACATTAGTTGAAACTAGGACCTGTATAGAGTTTGTGTATTTTTATTGAACTATGTTTTCGTACTGTTGTAAACTTTTTAAGAAATAAATTTTAAGATGCATTGGTTTAATTTTTTTGTATTCATTTACTCTTTACGTTTTGTCCAGTTCTTTACGTATATAGTACTATAAACGTTTTCTTCACGATGTTCTACAGATGAGAACTATTTACAACACATTAACTGATTTTAAGCAAATGCCGTGCAATATTTCCAAATATTTCCCACGGTATGTACTCAAATTGGTATTAATACATTTCGTGCGCTTTAGCGAAATAAAAATAAATAAAATAAATGCATATTTAAAAATATGAGTAGGCAGCATAAAATAAAATATTCAATATGGTTACCAAGTCTATACTCAAAGCGAATCGATGTTTCGAAGTAAAGAACTAATGCTTCGAGTATATTCTTTGTTAAATACGAAGCTTTAATTTCAAAATAGTTTCAGTCCTTTTCATTAGAAATTACATAGTTGGATTTTGACTTATGTACATAGTGATAGCTAAGGAGATATATTTTATGATTATTTCGTGAGTCATTTAAATCATCATTACCTAGACGCGCTACTAAAATATTCAGAAAAGTACCTTAGATATATCTTACGAAATGTTATAAAAACTTTCATCAATATTAAAATTCAAGCCGCAGCATAACTCGACGAGCGACATTTTAACAAGCTCTCATTGGTTAAGCAGTACCCTAAACTAACACAACTTATGTACCTGTTAGCTTTCCAAATATTTTAAAGTAGTTAATTTCAGAAAATTTAGAAACTGCCGCATTATACAAAATGAGATATGCACTTCGGCTTTGTCAGGTTATAAATATTATAGCTCACACAAGTTCGGCAACTCCAAAATACTAACTAGTTTTACCTCTCAAAACCAGAAAATATGGTTTTACACCAAATCCCAGGGGACATTATTAATAAACTTCAGAATCAAATAATAAAACCGAAGATATATTGAACAAACTAATCCAGCATTGACCCTCTAGTGATTAAGATAAATAAATCAAGCATTGAAACTAAAGAACCAAAACTGAAGTCCATTTTTTTGGATTTTTATGAAATAAACCAAAGAATAATCGATGTTTGCAAACAATACTGTACACACTTTGAAGTTAAAGAAAAAGGATTGGAAAGGATCAGTCTTTTGTTTTTAAGTACATTAACTTGAAACTTGAATTGTTATTACTTTGAAGTCAAACTAAGAAATGTTCAAAAAAAATGGAGATTTCTGCCTTATCTTTCTTATTTCAAATTGTCCTTGTTAACCTGTCCAGAAGTGAAAACAGCCCAGTTATTACTTTTGAGTACATTCTTACCACAAAGTTGTTGAAATCTATGCCTTTTTCAGATTCAGCTACAAGAAAATATTTGCAGCATTTGATGGATTGGGATAGGCCGGTAGTCGAAGAATATCTCAAGAATATTCAAATGGAATTACCTTTACCCAAAGTACATAAAACTGTGAACAACTTGTATTCAACTCTTCAGCATTTTATGAACGACCAATGCCTTATTGTACTAAACAATTTTGAAGGCATCGATATCCAACCAACAATTCAGTTTCCTGTGATTCTCCGAAAGTTTGAGATAGCCTTCGGTTTATTGAATTATGTTGACCTAGATGATAATAAGCTAAACATTTCTGTAGCAAATCTATTATGGACCCCAAAGGAAAAAGTTTCTAAGCTAAATGGAAACTTTTCCACTGTAAGACCACAAGACAGCTCTTTTTCAAACTGGAGAATTTGTGATATGTTAACTTATCTCTACTCACTTTGGCCACCGGGCAAAATAATTCACTATTGTGTTGGTCCAAACACTTTCGACTTTATTTTGTCATCAAGACCATGGCAATGTGAAATCCAAGCAGACTTGTTCATGCCGGATGACTTACTACGCCTGGGGAAATACACGGAGATTTTTGATTATTTCGCATATTTCGGTTTTTTTACTGTGCCAAGTTTAAGGCCATCAGTTCATATTTTAGTTGATAGTAAAGCAGGTGTCAATGATTACGATTGGGTGTCATTAG
>JAQFZG010004772.1:0-11241 GCA_034695465.1 Entomobrya nicoleti
TTTTTTTGTTTTGGTGATCGGCTTTCATCATCAAATCATCACAGTAAGGTTATAATGCATTATTGAACTGATTATGCAACAAGCATTTAACATTTTTTTAATCGTTTCGTTTTAACAGAAGAATAAATAAAAAGGTGGTAATTTATATATTTTGTTTATACTCTAGCCAAAGTTGTAATTTGAATGCCAAATATGCCTTTTGACTATTTGCTTTTTTAAACATTTCATTACTCATCCTGTTTCTGACCACCTTCATTCACATCACGTCACTTCAACAGCAAAATACTATTTAGTAGACTACACATTGGCACATTAAGTAAACCGCAGTAGTCAGCAGAGTTTTTTATTATTATTAAAATTATAATACCAGAGAAAATTGTCCTCGCGATGGGAGACTAAACTTTATTAGTCTACACGCAAAACCTTTGATTTTAGCTTGTTAATGAACTGGTGAACCAAACGACTTAATTTCGCAGTATACTATATAATTTTCTTATAGCATTGTTTTTTTCTTCTTCTTTGCATGCATGCATTAAATCGGCTATATGAGTTTGAACTCAACTGCAGTTAATAATACTTAATGTAGTAGCATGCAGTTAGATTAAAAACGTCACTACTTCTTATACTCAACTAAACTAGGTAAAGGCCATTTGATCTTTTTTGTAAACAATTACAGTAATAGCAACAATACTCACAATTTTTTTCTTGAATTTGCTCAACAAAAATAATCTAAAACATTTAAGTTGTTGACACCTTTCTTTAAACTGACAATTATGTCGAGTTAATCGAAAAAAACCACTGAGGAACCTTTCCATGGACCATTTTGATTTTTCATGAAACTATTGGATCACTTTTATCACAGGTTAAACTGATTTTAGGTATAATTATGGGACAATAAAAAATCAAGGGAAAAGGAATATTAAAACTATTTATTAACTCACTTCTCTTGCTTGAGCATTCTGCGACTCGGTGCTGGAAGCTGCCGCTGCAGTATCTGATTTTTCCGACGCTGTCTTGGTGGAAGATGCGGAGGAGGTATTGTCTTCCGCTCTTCTTTGAAGTCTCTTTTGCGAAAATTCTGCTTGCGATAGAATATCTGAGTCGGGTTTATTGTCATCTAAATCAAAAGACACTGGAACTGCCTCCACCGTTACAGCTAGCCAACCAGTGGCTGCTAATAATACAATAACTGCTAGCCTCATTTTGGATAATTGATTTTAGAATATTAACAAGTTAAACTGCCAATCGATGAGAGCCAATTGACTAGTGACTGTCAAAGAGGCTAAGAACTTCTTCGACTACTTTTTTTTGTTGAAGGCGTCGTCCTCAGTGTTGCTGATGTGTTGATGCACCAAATACACTCTTTCCACACAAACAACCTGCAAAAAAATGAACAAAACGTAAGGAAAAATAATTAAAAGCTGTTAAAGTTGATTAGTTTAATTGTTCTTAAACTATAATGTTGATAAATAGTACCCTGTTTTCTATGTATGATTATCGTCATTATTAACATTAAACGAGTGATGATGATGTCATGTACGAATGCACTGTATGAACATGAACCACCAAATAACAAAAGAATGCAACGTCCATAATTTCTTGCGACAATTCAACTACCAGAGCAGCGAACAAGTTATCACAAACATTACGCATGCATTAATTGTTGGACTACATGCTTGTTTCAACTCTACAGTTACAACTCTGTCAGTTGTACTCTGTCGACCCTTGTACACTTCTATCTTACCATCAAGTGACCGTCGTTGTTGTAACAAGTGTACAATATGGCTGTAAGTCTAACGAAAGATGCGTGTCTGGGGCGCGTTGTATCAGGATTTGCAATAGCGACGCTATTTTGGGGAAGTATTTGAGTCAAGTGCATGAACACCCTTATCAAATAACATACCATTGTTTTTTTTTCAGGGTAGGAGAATGAGTGTACTTTACTTGCATTTCATTGTATACTTTTTGATTGTGGAATCCGTGTAATTTTTCTTTATATCAAATGTCCACCGTTCAAATCTACTTAACTCATCATAACATAATCGAACGAAAATCGTATATATTAGCATAGCTATAAGGGATAGGGATCGCATGCAATTATTGCAAAAATAATATCATGTGTAATAATAATAAATGAAAAATTGCGTAAATTCGTTAGTTACGTATACCTAAAATGTTGGATCTATTGTATCATGTATTGTTTTGTTGGATTACATTTTTTTGTTAGTAAGACGTGCGTACATTTTGAACGAAAGAGCACCTTAGATGACTAAGCCTACTCAAAATGCATATCCAATACATCACATTTACTCTCGACTCGACCAGCATGAACTAACCAACTAAATGGTGCTACTTAGCAAGTTAAATATGAAAAAAAAATTATATCAACAGGTAGTTGGTTTGGAGTTACAGCAGCAGTCTTCTGGTTTTTTTACATCTAAATATGAGCACACACCTCCACTTGAACGTAACATTACTAGCTTAAAAACTGAAGCAATCAAAGGCTAGCAGCTAGGGACAAAAATTAACAAAATTTGTTATCAGAGTAGGAACACAAACAGTGAAAGATCAAGTTTACCTGTTTACATAATTATAAAGGAACCATTCATTTATGAGGAAAAAAACGTTTGAATTGCGCAAAATCAAATTACGATTTTTGACACCAGCGATTCCAAGAATT
The DNA here is from genome assembly GCA_034695465.1 of Entomobrya nicoleti. Classification (NCBI taxonomy): domain Eukaryota; kingdom Metazoa; phylum Arthropoda; class Collembola; order Entomobryomorpha; family Entomobryidae; genus Entomobrya; species Entomobrya nicoleti. The sequence goes on from JAQFZG010004772.1 coordinate 2,681, forward strand.
TAATATTTTTTGTGTGTGAGATGAGGCCACAAATGAAAAGTGTATAAAGAGTAATTATTAACTATTACTAACTGCAAATTAGAGTAAATTGATGTCAATATGGTGTTATATAAGTCATTATGAAATTACGGGTGTGTATAAAATCAGCGCTTTTTTTTGAAGATTAGAATTAAATAAATAACCAATAATATAACTTGACTTGACACTTTTTGCTTTTCGTGCATTCATTTTTCTTCGCAGAGTTCCTGCTTTGTCACCACACCACAATTAAGTAAGAAGTTTGGTGGTATGATAACTACCACATCTTTACAGCATGTCAACCAAAATTAGCAACAATTAAGTCGTCACGCCAATACCATTCACGCAGTATAACATGCATTTCATTTTTTTCTGATTAGCTAGGTCAACCAAAATAACATTATTATAAAGCCAAAATTTTGTGTTGTGATGATCACACTTTTTTTATCATCAATTCATTTCATACACCAATACATTATGATACATATATTGAAATACAAGAAGTTTGAATTTTAAGCAAGTGCCATTATTGTGCAGTTGAACAATACCACTACCTGTACCTACCTGCAACACTTTACAAATTAAGAATGTACGGAAAGTAAAAATATAAACGTAACTACAATATCAGCAAGTTTATGAAATTGGCCAAACAAATATTATTGCATATTATACAATCAACAATGTGTGTTTGTAATGCACTACTGGCTTTGTTGCTTGAAAACGCTTAAGTGTTTTATGCTACACATCCCAAATAAATTTAGTCAAAAATAAATACTGCATCTCTACCTCGCCTCACCATTATCATCATGTTATAATGTCGTAACAGTTATTTTGTATGATCGTAATGTACACGTAACCTATGACGTTTTATACAACAATGTGCAACATATCGATCGACTTTTTTTTTAGCAACTGCAGTGGCACTAAGTTCATAATCTACCTAACAACTATGAGCACACTTCACTTTTTATTTTGGTTATTTTTATTTTTGTTTGTAACAACTTAGTACATTTATTCGTCATCATGGAGTTGCTAATCATTAATGGCGAGATTCTGATGAGGATAACATGCGATGCAGAGAGAACTGTTGCTTCAAAGTATTTCAGTTTTTTATTACCTTTTTTTGCGTCTTTGCTACTAAATAATTTGAAAAATATTTCATGCATTATATAACGTCCATTTTAAACTATGCTGAGTGAGTACTTGACTATTAAAATATCATCATACTTATCATGCTAACATCGTTTTTCAAGTTATCTTATAAAATATTATTAATAACGATTTGTAGACGTGGAGAGGGCCAAGAAACTCGTTTTTCATTCATTCCCTTTTATTTTGCATGTAAAATGCATTGCGTACTATTAAAATGTGCAATATGCACGTAATAATATTAAGTAGTACGCAAAAAAAAATTTTCGTCGACTACCTATTCCATGTGGATTTACTAACTTCTTAATATGTCTGCTTCCTTGTAAAAAAAATCTGCCTTTTTTAACAGAGGTCTCTCCTACTCTTTCTCGCAATCAGTCAATGTTGAACTTTTTGCAATTGTAATTCTGTTTTTTGGACTATTATCATATGTATAACAACATGAGTAATGATAGTGAATTCACTGGTGTGTGTGATGATGCTATATAAAATATCTATATATATGCACACAAACGACAAGACAAATATGTCGCTGGTTTATTGCCATCATATGAATTCCCAATGTGATGATGAAGTTTTGTTGTTTTAATAGTATGATGAGTGTTGTTTTGTTGGTTGTTATGTAATCTTCAAAGGGATGAAATACTTGCCTCTATGACTATACACAGAACATACACATAATATGATGATGATGATGTACTGACCTACTGGGTGACTCACTGACTACCATGACACCTCTATGAAATTTCATAATCGATGGCAACAATAATGATATGCAGAGAAGCAATTTTTATTTGTATTGCTAATCGAACGTTTGAACAGAGAAGTCTACGTGTACGTTTTCACGGAATAGTTTTATCCTAACATATTTCAGCAACTATGGTAAAACCCAACAAATGATCTTGTAAGGATTCGTCTGGTGTATGAGTTGGATTGGGATTAGAATGTTATCTAAGTATTTTCCCAAAAAAAAACCTTGTTAATATTTCAACCCAGAATCAGGATCACGGTGTAGAGCTCATTTACCTTGCCCTTAAGTTGGGAAAGTTAACCATAATGTTTGCTTTCTAATGTCAGCTAATGTCCGAATTACGTGTTTGCGGTTGAGTACTTGATTACCACACACCGAAGCATATGAATACTTTGGTACGTGAACGATAAACTTAAGTATAGAAAACCAGGATGCGACATTGCTATAAAAGTATGATGAACTGTGAAAGAGACCTTTCTTTCATCATTTGGCATTATGAGAGCACGTGAGGAAAGCCTGAAGGTGGGCCCATGTTAATTAATCCATAGTTTCAACAGGAAATCCTTCATTTTATAAGCATCCTCAACAGAAAAATCCTGAAGCTACTAAACTACTCTCCTAAATAGGATTTTAAAATAAAACCAAAATAACGACATTGTTTTAGACTTTTCTTGTGCATACTGAATATTTGGATTTGAAAATGAAGGTTTGTTTGTGAATGCTTACAAAAGTGTATGAGGAAGGAATCACCCTGGCATGATGCTATCTTCCTTAAATGACAATTTTTCAAAACGAACTTCAATTTCCTCATTGAAAAAGATTTCATTATGCTTGCAACTTGCCTGAGCATTGTTTTCTTGGAGGAGATTTGCATTATGTTATATGCAGTAGCTATACTAGTAGTTCGGCGGTGCATGGAAAAGGTTTTTATTCAACTTTAACTTTACTTTGGTTTCTACACCCAACCCAACACACATTAATTATTATAAACTAGCGGAAGCTTTCTATAAAATGCTCACAAATTCTTTTTTTTACATGCTTCGTGGTAATTCCTAATTGCATTACAACAAACACACGTGCATATTAAAACTTTGCGCCTTCTTTATTTTGCTAAAGCTGGTGTTTGATATGGTGAAGCTTTATTTAGTTGCATTATTGCGTATTAGCACTTATAAGATTTCATTGTAGAATATTTCGTTACACATTTATTAATCCAAAGTTGGTTTAATGGTCTAATAAACTTGTAAAGAGCATTCCAAATAAAAAATGACAATGAATTTTGTGACGCAACAGCATAAATATGCAACAATATAATATACATATATATATTTATGTATACAAGGGTGAAGTTCAATTTAATCTTAGTGCAGAAATACAACCCCTTATCTTCCGGTTATTGTTAGCTGTGTATGACTTTTTTGACTTATGCATTACTTTTGTATGACGCATACCGAATGCCAATAATAACTGCAGACGAGAAGCCACATTCTAATTAAGCCATTCCAAAATCTCATAAAACTGCTGTATTGATTGATGATTCTGCACAAATTTAGCAATTATTTTTGGTGCGTGTCTAAGCTTTAGTAAACTTTCCCGTGTGCATTTTTGTCGTTTCAAGGAAATACTATCCTAATCTGCCATGCTTTGTGAGTATTTACGTAATTTAAGGATGTTTTATTGATGATACAGCTCTAAGGATATTCATTTCCAAACATGTGGTTTCACATGATAAGCCCGGTCTTCATCGTTAAATTATTAACGTTAAATGTTACAAATGTTTGTTTTAACGATGGGGCATGCTACACATGGTACTACTACAATATTACAAAATAAGTAACTCATAATATGATAACGATTATCTTTTAAACAAATCGTTTCAACCTTCCGTTATAATGGTAGTAATAGTGTAAAATGGATACTTTATACATTACAAATCTTTTTTTTTGTTATATGCAATTATGTGACTTTGAACTGAATCCGAACTCATCATCTTTACACATGATCAACAAACATGATTTCTCAATCACCAACGGCCACAAAGTACTCCTCTTCCAACGCGGCTACAAATGCAAATAAAATAAAAAGTATTTCTGTGACAGTATGTGTGAGTATTAGGTACTCAAAGTCACTCGAATGAAATTGTGAGATGAGACAGATCTAATAGCAGCAAAGTGCTTCAAGGAAATGGGAAGACGAAATGGAATAAAATGAGTGTCGCATGTATTTCAGTAGTTGGATTACACACGCAATTACAAAAATTAGTAGTGCAATTGTGTGATTGTCAATAAAACCAGTAGGCAGGCCAGGCCAAGTAATATAAAATCAAATCCAAGTAGTAACAATGATCTACCTACATATAATGCACATATCCGATGTGATAATCCTTTTTATTATTCTATTTTTTTATCGACATGATATAAAGAAATGATGAGGCCACCCGTGACCTTTACTATCGTATTACCAGGGTCACGTCCAACTTGTGTAATAGTACAATACACTCTCAGTCTTCGTGTTGTTGTCGGTGTTACATAAATTGACTAATGGCTATAAACCCAGCTGCAATGTATTATGACATAACTAACTGAACGAGGTGCATGTAAATAATAAAAATCTTTTTTCCCACGACCAGTAGCAAGTATAGCACCATCTTAAGCATTTGGTGATTTATATAGTATCCTCTCCAATGAACCATAAAAAAAGCACGGCTGTTGGTAGATGGGAGGAGATATTTAGGTACATATTTTTTTATCAATCATGATAACTTATAAGGCAAAAAAATTGTCGTGTTTAAAGACAATCCAAACTTCACCTAAAGCAGTACAAAAACGTAATAAAAAAAATCGACATGCATGCATGATCCTAAGCACTCTTCTTCAATTTCATTCATTCATTTCTCCTTTTTTTGCATGACTTCTGCCATTTCATTGAAGCATGCAAAATGAGTGCGAAAACTCTCATACTATTAAACATGCCATTATTTCACCGTTACCAGTTGTACCTTAGTGCACCCCTCTAGTTTTAGTTGCTGCATAAAATGTCGTTCATATTTTGGTGCATTTGGACAAACAAAGTGACTTGGAAGTCATTATAATGTTCATATTGGACATATTATGGTACCCTTAGCATTACACGTTACACCGTTCAAGTTAAATAGCAGCAACCTCAGTAGTATCGTATGAAAAGATTATGATAATTGTTTGCGAATATTATGACACACGAAACAAAAACAACAAAGTCGCTTTCTGTTATTCGTTTTTTTTGTGTATGTAGATTGTCATAATGACTATTGGAGACTTTGAAAATCTTATTTACGAGAAATAACGAAACGCAACTCTATTCATCATAACGAAAGGCTCGCTGACCACTTTACAAAAAGAAATATTGTACAAAACGAACAAATGAAAAAAAGATTCAGCCCTTTTTATGAATTCACACACTTGTCACTTGACACAGTTTAGGGGCAATTATCTTTACGTAATAATAAGCCATCAATTCTTTTTCACTTTTCGTTCTTCTTGTAGAGTATGCAGTGGTGGTGGTGGTGGTAGGGTTTGTTTAGCAAATATGATAAGAGGCAAAGGTAGACCGCGTGTATGTCATGTATAAACAAACCAGCAAACTGAATAGAAAAAGGGAAGGGAATACTAATAATGACGTTTGTTGCAGATCCGAGTATAGTTAGTGTAGCAGTTTTGAGTTTGTGACTGACATGCTCTTTTTGTATCTTTTAGAAGATGATGGGGTTATGCTAAACATCATTTGACATTTTTGCAATAAATAATAATGCATAACATGTGCTCATCACTTATGCCTTCTAGATGAATTTGTCTGAAGAAGATCATAATCACCTTCGTATTCATTAATACTACCACTTTCGTCATCACTTCAAAAACCTCACATATTCTGTCAACGTCACTCAACTTTAACATTCAAAAATGTTTATTGTGAAAAATCCATCACACTTATTTTTACCTCAGCTACAGACAGAGGTCATACAGCAATAAATGATTTTTGTACAACCTTTCCTTTAAAATTTCCATAAATTGCTCAAAATCAATCGTATATTATGCGTTCATTGGAAAATACACGGTCATACTACCTGCACTGTGTATATTACCTCGAACGGGTCACAGGAGTTTTTGAAATAACGGTATTTAGATGATGAAAAAAACATGTCGATTTTGTTGATCTTCAATTTCCATCTGTGTATCAACGAAATGTTATCGCACCCATTCATCACTCCCTCGTTATAAATGCACCATGTAATTTGCAATTCATAATCAACATATTAATGATATTATATTTCGCAAATTACTCCCAACTTTTATAACCGTGTGCACGTACATAATCATACCTTACTTCCCCATCTCAAACAACCAACCAACATTACCTAAACAACTCATTAGAAAAACGGCTTGTGCACGCTTATTTTTTTAATGTGAGTCTCTTTTGAATGTTATGGGAGTATGATATAAAATGCAGGCATGAGTTGTCTGACAATTTTAAAGCAAAAACGATAAATTGTCTTTCCAACCAAAGTCCATAATTATTTATGCTCCTACCTTCAATAACATTTAACAATTATATCAACAAAACCATTATTCATTTGCTAAAATTATCGCCTATGAGTTAGATGAAAACAAACATATCTTTAGGCTACACCATATCAATTACTTTCATCATCACAAAATTGATTCTGTGTCAATTCTAGATATTTAAAATTCATAGATATGTATCTAATTATAGCATACGTCTAAAACAAAAAAAAACCCTAGGCACTTATTATTCATCACCTTGAACTAAACCAAGTTTGAATTTCAAAAAGTTTTGCCTATACAGTTGTTTTGTTCAAATCAAGTTCAATTACATAACTCGGCATAATTCATCGGCAAGACGTACGCACAAAATGCAAAAAAAATATGCAGAAGTAAAAGTATGTCTTAATGCTGTTATAGTTTTATTCGCAGTGATAAAAATCTTCTATCTGATAAAATCAGAGTTAAATTACTAAAGCAATAACATAGGCAAGATTTGTAGGAAGCATTTAAGATTTATATAACATCAATTATTAGCCTTTTCTGAACTTTCCTAATTTAACTTAAATGAAAATTAAGCACTTTAGATAATAGCTAAAATGCAACTAGCCGCTCCACAACAGTCACAGTTTTTTTCTTCTAAAATCCACAATACGTCATTTTGTTTTATTTACAGTAGTATGGCAATGAACTGTGTTCTGCTGATACGAAGTGCAAATTAACATAAAAAAACTTCACTTACTTTAAATTGTTAGTTCTCATGACTTGGCTTTAACATTTCTTCTGATTTAGTTTTTAAGGAGGAGATATTTATTCTAGACCAAAGTTAATGATGGTACTTGTGATAAAATTGCTCGAAATAAAGTTATTGCCAAAATTTGTGGTTTATGTAGCTATTCTGTTGTTATGAAGTTACAAAACTCGATTAAAGACATCAACTCAAATCGAAAATGGTCGTAGGTCGCAAGGTTACTTAAGTTGCATATAATATGACCCCTTGACCTGAAAATAAATTTGATGGTTACGCATTTTAAAAGGCTTGCAAGCATTGTAGGAATGGAGCTACAAAGACAGTCCAGACAGACTGACAGACATAGTGTATTTCATCATAATGTTAAAATTGTAAATGTAGTAGTCATCTTGGGTCATTAGAGTCGCAGGTTAACGTTTTCTAGTCACTAATAAGCAAACAATTTTAAATAAATGAGTGAAGCTTCACTCACACATCGACCTTGGTATGTGGTGGGAAACTGGGCTAATTCTTCTCAATTCACTTTTCTTATCATAACATCAAAACAGAATAGGCATACAAATGCGAACTTCATTTATTTTCTTCACTACCTCACTACTAGTCGGCTCGACTAATCTGTTTTAAAAATAATGTTTGCTCTTACTCTCGACATTCCGCACTGCAACAAAAGAAGGGGAAACTCGACTCGACAGGAAATCATACACAATACGTAATATCGTATGTCTAGATGACAATATATGCACCTCATTGTTTTACCGTCATTGTTGTTGCATAAACTAAATCCGCAATAATTTCCATTCTACATCGTTCCTTATATTGTGTAATACGTTATATATGTTTTTTCATTGCTACACATATTAAATCTTTTTTCATCTCGGTACACTTGTATTTGATACGATGTACAAAAGGTAAAAGTGTATCGCTGTTTTTATAAAGGAGGCCAAGTTTTCGATTTTAAGTCGTTTCTGCCTTACCAGCGTGTACCGGACCAAAACTGCTTCAATTTTACATGAAAAATTAATCTTGTTTTTTTTCTAAATGCCTTGTCCTATTGCATTCAAAAGTATAAAACAGATTGCCAAAAGAAAACATACAATAACCCTCTTGCTCGTTCCACCTTCATCATTTTATAAAAACACAAGTCATCGCTAATGCTCATTTAATTTGTGCTTTGTCCATTTCGTAACAAAACAGGGAATCTCCTTTGTGTCTTTTTTAATTCAGGCGCATTCTTCCGTTTTTCCTCGAATTAAACTTCCTTGTCTAATATTTCATTTGAATTTACAAAAAGTTAGCCTGGCCTGTATATTTATTAACAAAATAATTCTGCGATTGATGTCATTGCACAATTACGTAT
>JAQFZG010004773.1:0-11240 GCA_034695465.1 Entomobrya nicoleti
AACGTGTTTTCACGTAAAAAGGTTTATATTTTTTAAAGTTTAAATCATCAAAGCGTTTCTATTTCTTTATGTTTCTTAAAACGAAGTTCAGACTTCAAAATATTGTGGTACAAGTATAGTTGCAACACCATCCCAACAGAAAACATGTTCTGAGCTCACAGTATGCCTTGGAGAAAGCATAGCTAAGCCAAGGTAACAAGTAATATTACGCAGAGACATGATATAATGGTGAAAGCAGCTCCGACACGCAGAGGGAGCATAGAGGAATCTCTTGCGGTTGTTTTCCCAACTTTTGACATGTCTTCTGTTAGTAGTTTTTGTACAACAAAAACATCGCAGACTCCGCAAGTTGCATTAAAAAGCAAGAAAAATCATCAGCATATTGTTAACAAGTTTGTCATACAATTCTATGTTAAAGTAATCACTAAATTGGATAACTGAGAGCCACCAACATTCCATAAATGTATGCGAAACTTTAGAACCGTAATAAGAAAAACAGGTGGGATACCGAATTCGTAAGATTCTTAATTAAAAATTATGGTGTAACAAAGATGTAATAAATATATCTGTATAACTATATCATGCACGTTTTTAAATGAACATATTGCAATTGCAAAAAAAGAACTTAAATCAGGAGAATGCATGCCAGAGTTTTATAGCATGAAAAAAATACATTTCGACTTGCAGAATCCCATAATCGTATCTATGTATCTTATTTCTACTACTTATCTAGCACCCAAAGCCATTCTATTACAGGAAAGAGAAGGGCCGTTAGAAGACGAACATTGTCCTACATAGCAGCATGCTAGCTAATCTTCAGACAGTCTTTTCAATGCCTTCTCCCAAAACTTTCTTTCTATTCACCAGAAAGTTTCTGGATTCCCTATTACTGACCTGTTTCTTTGCCTTAAAGTTCTTCGAATGGGTAATCAGTATACGCAACAAATATTCTAATGGTACCTCAGAAAACATATTATAATATGTGCCTTACAGGATATACATACACATGTAACACAAGTTATACACTTATTTACTTTACTCTTTAGAAGTATCTATGCTTCAAGACGACAATTTCAAGGACATGCTGCCGAAAAGGGGCTACCAGCATGGCTGGATTGACGCGTTTATATTCACAATACAATGATTGTAAGGCTGGTATTTTGTAATGTTCGGCTATCTATGTTACATTTTTGAAAATTAGGAAATCTTCCAATTTGTTCCCGCATAGCATATTACGTATTTGTCAAATTCAGTCACGTTTACATCCAAAGATTAAATTAGTTTTCTTCAAATATATTAAAAGCAAAATTATGCTTAATATTCAATCTATGTAACTGCACATAAATGGTTTTAGAATTTGTCGATTTTATCTCTGCATGTCTGCAAATTGTCTCTGTTACGATGAAAGAGTATTGATATTTGTAAATGGATAAAGCAGCTATGCAGCCTATTGAAAGTTTAAACATATTAAGAAATGATATGAGCATGTATGCATGCATGTAACAAAAATTGTTTGCCTAATCTGTACGTACGGGTACAATTGAGCATCAGCTTTACTTCTTCACTGCCATTATCATCATTACCAACATCGCTACCAAGCGCATTGATCGATTGAAACCACAAGTGAAAGTGTGGCTCTTACGATGACATTCAAAATGGTCTTAGTCGGACAATCTCTCTGACTGATCACTCTGTGTGCAGACTCTCACTCCAGACATTCAGTGAGTATATAGAATTCATCCTTTTCAGCAGATGCTTTTTCCTTACGAAAATTTCCAATTATCAACACTGTGAACAACTGGCAACTGACATCCGTCCCTACATAATCTCGTTTACGATTATGGTGGATTATGTATCATGAAAACGCTTTGCTGAAAGAAATGTCTCATGTTTTCATGCTAAATGTTTCCATATAGTTTATCTTAGCTTTCTTAGTTTAGACATGTATTCGTTTCTTATTCTTTCTGACTTCAGAATGATTGTAGTTGCTATGTTTCGATATTATGTTTCAAAAGTTTTCATAAAATATACACCTATTTACATAGCACATATAGCTATATAGAAACTCAAAACCAGCATTTTATTAATTACTTCAGAAAAGTACCCGATATTTAACTTTTAGCTACTTGACCAAAATCATTAAATATTTGTTCAAAACTAATCCCGAACAATAGCCATACAAGTTGTTGATATCCAATGGTCAATGACAGTAAATTAACAGACATTCTTAATTAAAACTCCATTCCCATCGGAAACTTACTGTGAAAAAATAAGGTGCAAAGTCAATGTCTAGGTAATACGATTCATAATGATCCGATCTCTATACCTTATTAGATATCATACCTAAGGTTAACTAGTGCCTTTTAATGCTTTCCAAGTGAAAGAAAATTGATAAAAGAGCAACGGATATTACACGTGTACAAACATAATAAAACTTATGATAGTTTACTCACTGTGATATGGCCGAACTTGCATTGATAAGGTAGCTGCATTTATTTACCCAAATCAAAAATTTCATCGCTTGGATTTCTCTTACCTTTCCTCACCGACTTTCACTAGACTCTTTTATGTATTTGTTAAACAAGCTTAGTCGGGGTGCATGTCTGGCAAGTTGTAAGTCTGTGAGACAAGCAAGCTATATAGCTATAAGCATGGATGGCATGGAGTATCGCATTTTCACATGAAGAGTAATGGCATGCTTTCCCCTTCAGTTGTTTTCTGTACTTGTGGGATCGATATATATTATTTAGCAGTCTATAAACACATGTTCAATATCAGTAATAATAACTTAATCAAACTCACGGCTAATTTCCTTTTCTCCTTTTTCCTCAAGTGGTTCTCTGGTTCTCAGTGATTCAAAGCATTTGTATATCTCCACTCTACTTATTCACAAGCATTACTTATTTTTAGATTTCTCATCACCATTGAATTTGAAGTGAAAGAGGTATTTCGCGTTAGCAGATAGTACATAGCATATTTTTTATCTTCGTTTGATTGCTGGTGTAAAAAGAAATTGTGTTTTTTTTTGTGCTCATACCACCACCGTTTCTCTGCTGTTGTGTTTTATGGAATATTACAATCATTTTTATACCCTTCTTATTCTGCTACTTTTACACAAAAACGTGTACATGATTCGGCATTATTTTTCCACTTAAACTTACCTGAAAGAAACGTTGAGTGGATTTGTGTGTTATTTCAAGCGAATTTCTGGAATAGCAAAAACGAAGACGAAAAAGAAAATAGGAAAAAAGTATTGTTGTTGTTGTTCTTTTTGGTGGTGTTTTTTGTGCTACTATTTTATTGTTATATTGTAAATACGTAGAAAAAAAGTATACCTGAATAATAGACTAGATTACACTAATACTTGATGACCTTGAATAGTGTGTATATTCTACTTTTTTGTAGTGCTTTCTTCTTCTTCTTTTATTCTCCGACAACGGCTATTACTAGCACTTGTGCTAGATTACCAAACGAGAATAACACTAAACCTGACTAATTTTTAGTCATTTTCCTCCCTCAATTCTTTTCTTTGCTTTTCTGTAATCAACTTTCTCTCTCTCTCTGTCTCCCTTCCTAACTGAATAATACAACTTAATCAAATCACAAGAGAGGAAATCGTCATCATAGCTTCTTCGTCGGTCATCAAGTGAACACACTGCCACCTCTTTTCTTACACTTTTAGATTGTAATCAGAGTATTTTTTCCCATCAAGGAGAAAAGTAAAATTTGCAGTATTTTCTGAGTGTCATTTGTGCAGTGACCATCGACTAAACAAAAGTACAGAAAAAAAATCAAAAATATTTTCTTTGGAACAGTCCTTCTAGAAGCCTTTTCCATTTCCTGATAAAAATCAAATCATATAAATAGTTTGTTTTGTTTTACACTGGACATGGGTCATTCTAAGGTGTTCTAATAAATAGCTGATTAGCTTTTATGCATTCAATAAAAATAGAACCCAGTCTGTGATTCTGAAAGAGTTAATAGCGTTTAGAGACGAGACGAGAACGATTACTCTGTTGGAGATTTGAATATTTTAACAGAAATAATATTTTATATTTTCTAGACAAATAACAATTCTTTTGTAAGCTGATTTGTTCAAAAGTAATGTGCATTGATTGATTGCTGGTTAATCAATTCAGTCGCTTAATTAGCCTGTGATTGAAAAAAAAACGTGATTTTTACCGTTTTATAGCTGATCAAATAAAAGTAAAGCATAAAAAAATAATTTGTAGGACAATCATTTCTTGTTCACCAGATTCAAGTTACATTTTGATCTTTATAACGAGTTTTAAAGTAAAAACTTTACAAAAAAGTAACCGACAATGGCACCCCCACTCAAAGATTTAGGATTGCTCAACCCCAGCCGCACAGCCTTCTTGATGTGCGACATGCAGGAGAAGTTTCGTCCGGTAATGCTTCACTTTGAAGAGGTTGTGGCAGTTGCCAGAAAAATGGTAAGAGAAAAGTGTTTAACATAAACTATGCATGCAAACTATGTATTTTATACAATCGTAACAATATTGCACCAAAAACCAAACAAGGCTACGGCATATATATTTATTGTCGACTTTAGTTTGTCCTATTTTAGCCCTGGTCGGTTTCGAGGTTATTATTTGTCTAGTTAAAGGACAAAACAGTCATGGTATTTTATGGTTAAAATGAAAAACAACAGCACAAGTCGCCAGCATCTAATTATGCATAATCACATGGCACGAACTCAAGTAATAAAATAAATTTTCCCCTACTGACTGTAGGATCATGATCACATAATTTATCTTTATTTCTGCCCTGATTTACATGTAAAAGATGTAAAGTTAACTTCGGAAACCCGTGGTGCTGAAAATGTTCATGCAATTTTACAAAGGTTATTCATGTCAAAATATGGGTTTGCTCTGGTGGCTTTTACGTTTCAGTGGAGGGCATAATGAGAAAATATCGAGGAAGGCTTTATACTTTGTATTAGTGATTTTTACAATTCATGATTGGTTTCCATAGACATAAAATTATAAACTACGGTTCCAATCGTAGTCCTAATTACGTAGGTCAGAAGTCAGAAAACTTGGTCAGTACTAAAATTTATAATGTACTGAAAATGTAATCTAATCAGTACTGAAATCTAGAGCGTTATTTTAAAATTCATTTCGAATCCCGTCTCAATGGAAAAGTATGTTAAATTGTTGCTAAATTCTTGAAATGTTGTCAATGTTTAATTAATTTGGTCAAAAAGGTTTGACCCACATATCCGGTATCGTTTCAAAACTCTGCTTGTAAAAATGTTATTTGTATTGCAGCTATTTACTTTACAAGAACTTCATAAAGATACCAGGAAAAGGGGAATTTTAATTACAGCAGTAAACCGTGAATAAGTTGGTACAATTTTCATTTTATTTTTGTTATAAAAATGTTACAACGCTGTAGACAGTTTTTTTGCCAGCCTTATTTCCATTTTAGCACCTAAACTGTGCCTACATACCTACATTTTCACATTACCAGATTTTATTGCTCCAAAAAGGCGAGTATTTAACAACATCGCATGCCACTATTCCCGTTCCAGTCACCTTTCTTGTCTGACCTGACTGGAATAGTGGGAATATATTTTATGTGTTTACAAAGTTTGGCGCTATAGTTACTTTGAGAAAAAAAGCACACAAAGTTGAAGTTGCTTTCATCCCTATTTGGTAACTATTTATTATACATATTGTATCGGGCTTCATTCCAGTACGTGCTGTGCATGCAATGCATTGTATATCAAAGCGAGCGAAGAAGGCATAACGGTACCTGTACTTTCACCCTTTGTATTTGCATAAATATTTAGGTGTTCTCGTAATTTCCTCGAATGGAATGTGATGACATGTTATTGCCATTATTTTTATAGCTTAACATTTTTACTTTCTTGATTGCCACTTACAGTCGATTTCACATATCAAATTGCCACGCCATGCCAGGCCTTGTTATATATCCATACATCACAACAAAGCAAATACGACTATAATGTTTAAGGTCGATCATCTATAAAGCCAACTTCGTTCTACTAACTGATTATAATGCATTTTTCTGAATTGATATTACTTTTTGCAACATAGCAGTTCCACCAGAGAAAAAAATGAACCCTTTCACCCTGTTCGGCTGCCGTATTCTCGCTAAATGTAGCAGCGTCTGAATGAAATAACACATTCAGTAACGGTTGTGGTGGTGGTGATCATTTCAGAATGCAGTTTGTAGTTGTATTTGTATAGATACATACAGAACGCTCTGCTGTGCTACATTTTTTAAAACTTAACTATGACAGAATTTAAAAAAAATAAACAGCCGAGATATGATGGTAATTTAGTCAAACAATTTCAAATTTTATTTTTTGATACTTAGCCTTGATAGTTAGTGAGCATACTCAATACTCTCCCAAGTATGTTTTTAATGATCACAAATAACTTGAAATATTGCTACCAGGCGAGAAATATTAACTTGAAGTAAACCCAACACATGCAAATTTGTATTCATGTCATGTCAATTCACTAGTCAAGCCTCAATTTAAATAAAATAAATTTTTACACATCAAAGTCTAAGAAAAAATTCTCAGCCCCATAATCATCGGGGCATCGGAAAAATGTCGACAATGCGTGTAGACTGAGAGTGAAGCAATAAAAAATAAATACTGGCTCATTTCAACATCGCATAAGAAATTTCCTATTATTATTCATTTGATTGAAAGAAATAGGTTGAACTTTTCACTTTCCTATGGTCTCTAAAAGTCTAAAACTCGTTTTCGTAGTCTGAAAAGATGAAAATTTCCGATGAAAATGAACTTTGTCGCATGGCATCCCTGTCACCGCTCAATCTATTCATTATACTGAATTTGAATGTAATAATTTACAGAGAAAGCTGTAATTAAGTATGTAAGTGATAAGTTGATGAGTATGACGAGTATACTATCAATGTTTTATATGATTTGTTTGTAGTGTAAAGCACGGCACTGCACTGGTAACATGCTTTCTTTGATTTCGTACCATACTTGACTGGCAAAATTACCCTTACAAATGCCCTTCATTCAATGCATGAATTTAACTTGAAATATTAGCTTTAACGACTACGATCTACTTTTCACATCATTTATATTTTTAAAATCAGGCATTTTTTTGTTCCATGATTATAGGTAATTAATTTTCTTTAATTTAAAATCATTACAGGTCGAAGTGTCAAAAGTAATGGGAATCCCATTAATTGTAACGGAGCAATACCCACGTCAATTAGGGAAGACAGTATCCGACATTGATGTAAGCAAAGCAACACTTGTTGTTCCTAAGACACGGTTTAGCATGATTGTGCCAGAAGTGGATAGACTTTTACATTCACTTTGTGATGGGGTTCTCGAAAGTATTGTGCTTTTCGGTATTGAGGTAAGAAATCCGGAAATGAGGAAATAATTTCCGCTTTCACTCTCCACAACGTTCGTTCTTTGCTAAAACCATATAATCTAGATGTAATCCACTCATGTTATAATTATTGCTTAATTACCTTGCAGACTCATATATGTGTCGAACAGACATCAATTGAACTTCTTTCAAGAAACTTAAAAGTACACATAATTGCCGATGCAAGCACGTCTCGAAATCAAGCAGATCGTTACCTAGCGTTAGAGGTGAATTTTTAAAAATCAGTATGAGTAAATGTTGATGTTTTAATTTAAAAAAAGAAGATTAATTACTAAACATAAAATGAAAAACTTTTCAGCGACTTCGTCAAATCGGATGCTTTGTGACAACCAGTGAGACAGTTATTTTCAAGATGCTGGGAGACAAAGAGAATCCAAAATTTCAAGAAATCAGACATCTAGTCAAGGAACCATCGCCTAACACGGGATTGGTCCCTTGGAAAATGTAATATATATGAAGCATACAAGCTTATATGAATTAGACTCGCATGAAAAAATCCGGATTGGTTCACTTTATATTAACATACGTAAAATTACATTTACAAAAACCAAAATGACAGGACTGTGTATGTAGAGTAATATGAATTAAATTTAATGATAATTAACGTGTTTACAAAAGATTCGTCGTGAACACAAAAAATGCAATACTTACATACATATTTATGAATTCTTTCCTTGTGTTTTGTCTAAATTCGACAAATTTTCGATAAATGTAATAATATGCAGTTAATGAACTGACGTTATAAATCAGACGTAAAGTAATGCAACGATATAATAAAAATTTCAAAGTGCATCTAAATGACCTCTTCTCCCTGGCTGGAGAGAGAACGTGTCGTAATTTAAGGAAACTCGTAGTATTCTAATGAACTTTAATTATGGACACATTTTAGTTAACAAAAAAGAGTAGAAATAGAAATAAAAATACTATCTCGTTAGCGAGTTTTTAGCCAAAAAAAAAGAAGAGTATTGTTCAAGAGCCAATAAACATGTAATAAAATATAGTGCCATGTATGGTTACGTCAAAGTCAAAATTATGGGCAAGGTCGAGAAAACGGTGAAATGTTCATGAAATAAATTATATACAATTTAACAATAAAGGTTTAAAAAAATATTTTTAGTTATTAGTTAACTCTGAGAGTAACAGTATTGCATTTTGTTTGAATTGATGTTTAAGTGGGAAATGTAGATTTTGTTTTGTTTTAAATGTGAAGGGGTGCATTTTTTGATAACTAGTATTTAATCTAAATGCAGAATTATTTATAATTACATGATACAATATTGGAAAGAAATAATTACAATGAAAGCAATCCAATTTAATTCAGACTAACCATTAGGACTGACTGATAGAGATACAAAGAGTAGAAATCATGACGTAACTACGATTTCGGGTAAATTTGAAATCAGAGTAATTTAACCAGAGTAGTATGTAATCTAATGTTATACTTACATATACAATTAAGAGAAACATTAGTTTGCAAAATGCTGCGTGTTTCGAAATTGCATAGGTATAGGCCTTCAGCAAATTAAAAATTGGAAAATTGTTTAGTATGTAGTAGCTTAAAACAAAGTGATGCCTACAAATCACTGAGCAATTCATTGGCTTAGGAACAAGAACCTTAGCAAACACAATTTGTTATAGTCATAGTAATATGACCAGTATAAAATCACTTTTGTCAGCATGTACAACAGTTATTTTAATCAGCCATTTTGTAGGTCGAACGTTTATGTATTATTTCAAAAATCGAATAAAGGGTTGTGGTTTTAGTTAAGATGTATTCTTAGTTTCTTAAATAAAAGGACATCATACATATTATGTAGATAGGTAGTACGAACAAAGCATGCATATTAAGTGCAATTTTTTCCTAGTTCAAGTACACAGATTCATCTTATTCTGTACGATATTTTGTGTAGTTAGTAGAATGAAAATTTGTGTCAACTTTCAATTTTCACCTCTTCAACGCAGGACTTCGCATTTAATGCCACAAAAAGAAAATCATGAAGTGATTCATGTGTAATATTCTAATTGCTCATTGAACTTTCAATTGTAATTGTACGTGAGAAAATGGTATTTAGAGGTGGACTAGAAAATATTCAAGTGTTCCAAGTCAGTTTTTTACAACCACCAATTTTCTACCCGTGTAATTTTAATTTGAAATATATAATACTACACTATATCATTTATCGTTTATGTATACTATTTTAAAGCTACTCTACCTACCTGTAGACTAGATGCTTATTTCGTACCTTTTAGCAGAAATTCTTACACATTAACATAACTGACGTACATATAATATGTTAGAATCAAAGCAAATTTATTCTTAAACAAAATCTTAAACCTAAGATAATAATGTTAGCTGTAAAAATTGTTGTGAAATGTGGCAAATTACACAATTCAAGGTATATAGTAATGCGCTGGTAAGTATTACAATATACATGTATGATATGGTGACATAACTCTTAAAGTGTCGTATTATATGAACTGGTAAAGTGGTGAGGATGATGATGCCAATCAAGTAAAGAATTTAAAACCATAAAAAAGAATATGTAAAAATGTAATGACCTAAATTAAAGGTGAAAATAAAAAGTCGGTTGTGTAAAAATATTTTTCATTTTCATTAAACTTCTCATCTTTCAAATCGAATGATTTTGCTTTCCCAGGTTTCATGCCACATGAATAAACTTAAAGTGAGAAAAGTTAGTCTATAAGTAATTAGTTAATTTTTTTTATTAATCCGCACTCGTTTCTTACATTAGCCTTACACGCAAATCAATTTAAGACTAATCAAAGTAAAAATTCAAAAGGAGTAAAAAGGTTCAATTTAATTCAAATCAAAGATCATAAAATTTGACAGGTATATCAGCGACTTTACTCGGACTTGACTCCAGTTGATCCGAATCCTCCTTCCCCACGTGTAGTTTCGTCAAGACTCTAAAAAAACAGAATAGGGTATCTCATAAATATTTCGTTACACTTCATTTAAGTCATCTTTTAAGGTTGCAAATACGATTAACGTTCTATTTTTCGATGTGAATCAATACCTTAGCCTCCTCAATTTCAGGATACTCAATCTTTTCGCAAATTAGTTGTGCAACTCGGTCCCCAGCAGAAATTTGAAAGTCTTCGTCGCCATGATTGAACAGGATGACGCCCACATTACCCCGATAGTCTTCATCAATTACTCCAGCTATAATAGATTTAAATCAAATTTAATTTGCTATTTACCAATACTTACACCATGTTCGTGGTCATATTTTGTCCAGTACTAAAATTCCTTTTAACTAATGATCTGTGGTTTTCGACCTACCTCCAACATCAATCTTATTCTTCAAAGCCAGTCCGGAGCGCGGTGCTACACGGCCGTAAGTTCCTGATGGTAACTTGATCTGGATATCAGTCTTGACCAAGCATGACCCTCGTTTTGGTACAGTGTATTCATAAGCACTACGTAATAAAATGAAATAAATACATCAGAATAAGAACAAAATCCCTTCCATAATACTGATCAACATGCGATCATTGTTAAATATAAATTATTATTGATTAGTACCTTTTGAGATCAAACCCAGCCGCATATTGAGATCCCTTGGTGGGTGCATGGGCCTTCTCCGACAATTTGGCGAACTGGAGCTTGGACACCACCTTCGTTTCCTTAACTTGATCCTCCTGCTCGAAAAGCCGCTTCTTTGATGGACTTACAGTTCCAAGGGGAACATTAGTAGCCACACTTTCCTTAAGAGGAGATGATGTCACAGAGGATGGCATTTTGATGTTCTCTTCTTCAACTTCAACTGTCTTCAATTTCTTTTCAGG
>JAQFZG010004774.1:0-11238 GCA_034695465.1 Entomobrya nicoleti
GATAATAATGTATGTAGTTTTTATAACATGAAGGTTTTTAGCCACTTAATCAAGCTCACAAAAATTTCTATAATATATACCAGTTGTATACCAGCAGCTCATTCTATTGTCTTATTCTATGTCTCATTTTTGAAAGTCCTTATAGTACTTGTACTTGACTTCACAATTCTTTTCAAATAGAAAGAGAGTAGCGGTCAATATCATATCGTCATTGGTCATTGGATTCATTTTTTTCATTGGCAGAAAATAAAATTATTGAAGTGTTTTTTAATTTTCTGTGATAATTATAAATTCTTTTCTTGATTCAAAATGCTCGCTGTTCTCCAGCTCAATTTTATTTTACTTTCTTTCTTCACTTTTTCCATTTGTCTGGGCGTTATCACCAGCGTTCCATTTCCAGACCACACAATCGACGACGATCCCGACCCCGGGAAAAAATTTGGTGATGTGTGCGAAGGCAAGGAGTACTGCCAAGGCGAGCTTGTCTCCTGTCAGCAAGGTATTTGCTCATGTTTCTCTCCAGAAGATATGATGTTCGACGAGTTTTCCCACGGCTGCGTGGTTCTCGCCGGAAAAAGGTGTGAGCTCAATACGGACATTTGGAAGGTGAGTGTGAACTGTATCGAGGGTGCGTTTTGTGACACGTCTGGGTTATGTATCTGCTCCGAAGGATTTTACCCCTTAACTAACGGAAGCTGCGTGAAGAAGAAATTGTACAAGGAGAGCTGTTCTATTGATCAAGAATGTGATAGCACCTCAACCAAAAGTTTGGTTTGCATTGATGGAGCATGCGCCTGCGACAAGCGTGGTATTGCAATGACAAATTACGATAATATCTTATTCACAAAAAATAGATTTGATTTTAAAAAGATTAAAAACTGATAATGAAAAAAATGCGGTTGTGTTGGATTAATTTATGTCTTACAGGCCAGATTTATGATGAGGAAAGAGAAGCATGTGTGGCGGTGGTTGACTCTGAATGCGAGATGGAGGATGAAGATTTTGAATGCACGAGCAACGCCATATGTCGTCAGGGACGGTGTGTTTGTAAGCAAGGATATGCGAAAAGCGTGAGTCAAGAATGTAAATTGGGTTTTGGGGCTGAGTGTAATACGTCCGGAGGAAGGAACTGTGCTGATATTTACTTTAATTGCATCAATGGTCAATGTCAATGGTAAATAGGGCATAAACATATGTACAAGAGATAATTAAAATTAAAATAGCTTTTAAAAATAAAATGTAATAATTTCAATCATAGTAAACATCCCATACATCAGATTTTCGATGAGAGGACCCAAGAATGTCTGAGTCTCGTTTCTGGACCCTGCACCTTTCCCAAACAAGACGCTGTCAAGAAAGACGTCACCGGAATTTACGACATTCAAAAGTGTATCAAGAATGCATACTGTGTAGATAAAGGATTTTACTCAGAGTGTGAGTGCAAACCAGGTTTCGTGCAAACCAAGAGCGGCACCTGTGCTCCAGGATTCGGGGAGTCTTGTGACATTGATGAGTGTGATCCGATAACTCCGCTGTTTTGCAGGAATGGAGCTTGTAAATGCTATGACTTGTTGCAACATTATGATCCTTCAATTAAAAAGGTACATATAAATGCACAAATATAGTTAACACACTTATTTTTCTATAACTGATTTAACTTCTCATTATTTTTTAACAGTGTGTAGGACTAGTAGGCTCTCGCTGCACAAAAGACAATTCTGACTGTATAGAGTTTGCCAGCTGCGTCATTCCTGAATCTGCGATTGCGGGTAAATGTATGTGTGATAAGTATTCTATCGAAATAGCAAATAGAACATGTGTCTACGGATAGTGTAGTTTCTCTCTCTCTCTCTCTCTTTTATTGTATTAAAATTGAGTACACCACTTATCAACATTTTTATTGATTTCGATCAGTATGTAATGTTGCTTCATTTCTAGCCAATTATCATTCAATTTATTGAATAGAAATTATGTACTCTGTATGCTATTAAAATGTAAAGAATGTACAAGATTTTTCATTTTTAAGCTACACATTGTTGTAGCCTCTTATGTACTTGACTTGTATTTACTGCACTTCGCTTTTCATGTCACTCGAAGGAAGATGAAATAAAAAATTGTTTGTTTGAAGTCTGAATCAGTTAGTAAATTGAAGCAGACCGTTAAAGAAATTATTTTGCTTCAATTAAATACTAAATTTACTTTTTATTGATTTTCATAATGTTTCGCCACCTTTTTAAAATCCTAATAACCCTTTCATTACTTCCATCTCATATTACCCCAAAAAGTTTACAAACAATTGAGGAACTTGCTCTCAGTAAACTTTCGGCTTTGGACTTGAAACTCTCAAATCAAATTGCTTATTACGGAGAATCCTGTGACGCCAGTAGTACTAAATGTGCTTCTCATCTTGGCTTAACCTGCTCTGATTCTGACTCCACCTGCGTTTGTTCATCTCCCGATTACATTGCTCGCCTAAATCCTCACAAGTTCCTGGAAAATACTCAAAGGAGAACAGAGTGTGTACTTCGAGCTGGTTCACAATGTGGATTTCAATTATCTTTTAAATATAGACAAGAACAAGGATCATCTAGGGATGTGGCAGATGCTGAAAGAAAAATATCCGCAGCTTATATCTGGAATAAACTACGGAAAAACATTCCATTTCTAACGGAGGTGACAGGGGGAGGTGGCACTGGTGGCAACCCAGTGGACTTTTTTGACGATGACTCTAATTGTGTAGATAATGCGCATTGTACAGGAGGAATTTGTCGTTGTTCCCCTGAACATTTTAGAGATGATCGGGGTCTTTGTCTGAGAAGACGTAGTTTATTCCAACCATGTGAAGATGATTATCAATGCCGCTCTTCCGAAGGTCTGCAGTGTATTGAGGGGAAATGCAAGTGTGCCAAGTCTATGGTTTTTGATCGTGTCAAGAAGAAATGTTTTATCCCAGTGGGCGGAGAATGTGACGCCTATTCTTCTTCCGTGGAAATGGAATGTGTGAGAAATGCAGACTGTTCGAATGAACGTTGTGTTTGCTTGAAAGGCTACAAAGTATCATCAGATGGAAGCTGTGGTTTGGATCATGGCAGTTTATGCGACATGCAAGCTAGTACGTGCTCTGATATTCAATTAACTTGCCGTTCTGGACAATGCCAGTGTAGATACCCGGTACATCAAGTGTATAACGATACCTTGGGTGAATGCCTTAGTAAACCTGATGGGCCATGCATTCCTTCCTCAATTTCTTCAAGGGACGATGGCGAAATGGCTTTTACACAAAATTGTGTCAAGTCAGCAGAATGCGTTAAACCTTCCACCAGTCACTCAGACCAGACTAACAACATGTTCGAGTACATTTGTAAATGTATTCCCGGATATGCGGAAGATTCTGCTGGAAACTGTGTGCCAAGCTACTCGTCTGAATGCATTGAAGATGATGATTGTGATACAATTATAGGACAATTGACATGCATTAATGGAAGATGCGCCTGTCCAGACGAAATGCTCACTTGGGATGAGCCAAGGAGGAAGTGTGTAGGTGTAGTAGGAGCGAGATGCAGGGTTATTCAGTTTGAAAGGATTCTCAGCTTTAGAATGGATGTGCCAACGGAATGTGTGGATAATGCGGTTTGCGTCGAACATGTAACCAGATTAGATGGTCGTTGTGAGTGCAAGTCGGGACACAAGTTTTCCAAGTCACTGTTAAAGTGTTTATCTACCTGACACGCCTAGCCAAAAGCATAACTGATTGGGGGAACGAGATACGAATTAAATTTCCAATTAAAATAAGAAATAAAATCTGCGCTTCTCAGTTTGATTTTTTTTTATTAAATGCGTATCAAAAAATAAAAATAAATGCACTTGTCTATTGATTTTTCAACCAAAAGTTATCTCCTTGATTTACTGACCTCGATTGTAATTTTAGTGTTCTAACCATGATCATCATCCTCACACATATGTTTGTAAACTTACACATGACATGAGACAGACATGTTTTTGCCTTTGTTAAAAACTTGCTATTAAAGTGGATCTCAAGTACTTTTATATTTACTACTCCTTCCAACGACCTCAGTTGTTAGTAGAACATTCTCCTTCTTTCTCCTCTTTTTCTATACAAATACAAATACCCTACAAACATATTACATTACTACCACCAAACAACCACTTTACTAACATGTTTTTTTCTCATTCTCTTTTTTCTTCTGAATATCAGCAAATCAAGCAAGTCAAAAGCTACAAATACCCTACTTGAGTCTTAACGATTATCATTCATTACACAGTTCTTTATACTTTCGTCTGTCAATTTACATTAGCACGCAAATCTGTGTAATCTTTGTGCAAATTTTTATACACAAGAACATCAAAATACACACATACATCATGGCGTGGCGTCGGTGGCATTCCGTACTCACAAGTGCCATCATCGCCACTATCTTCGTGACACCATCACTACCATCATCAAAAGCTTGCTTTAGTTTTTTCTTAAGCCTAAAAATAAATTAAGAAGAAAAATACTCGCAAATATCTCTCTCCAACAACCCATCTCCCTCTCTCCTCTCACTTTTTTTTACTGCGCTGCGTCTCACCATTCACCACGATCATTAACCATCATCATTATCATCACCACGTCATTTTACCAACAAACCCTAACAAAAATGAACTGTCTACTGACTGTTGACTTTGATATGACTATGAGATGATGTAGTAATAGCCTTCTTTTCTTGTTATTCTGATTACAAATTATATCAATAGACAATATATTATTGCATGATGACATGTCATACAAGTGTGTGTACATATTAAACTTCATATTTCTCGGCTCATGTTTCATACAGCTCATCATTTTCGCCGTGCACGAACTCCAGAATAATATACGATATCACATCAAACATCACATCATTTTGTGATATAAGCAGAAAAGAAGATCTATAGACACAGGGACTCAATTCATTTTTGCCTAGTATGCCAAGCAGGAATAGAAATTCTATAGTCAAGTCAAAGTCAGCCAAGTTGAAAGTAAAACCCGTTGCTTTTTCCTTGCATCTTTTTTTCATGGATTCTTCTTCAAACCTTTCCTTTATGCAAGCCATCATCCTTTTTTTACACACATGGTCCCCATTTAGTTTTGGCGAATCGTTGAAACATACGAAGCAGAAGAAGAAAAAACGCCTGTTATATCGCGGATACTACTAACATTCATACATGCGTGGTCTGTTTACATAACATTGCGCATACATTTATTTTTTCTCAAATATATGTAGGTATGCTTTTTATTATAATAATGATCCTGTTGGACTTGGACCATGGAAAAAAGCATACAATTTCCGCGTTGTTGTTCCTCCTTCACTCGCAGCAACTCCAAATTCAACAACCACCATCAACAGCTTACACAAGCAAACTTACTTATTCACCAAATTTTCTGTTGCCTCTTTTTGCCCTGCCACTTTTTGAAATGAAATGACTCTGTGATACCACCATCATCGCATCGCACACTTTACACAACGACCTGTCACGTTCTTCTTTTTATTGCCCTTGAAAAATTAAATAGTGATTAATTATACACACTTGAAGATTTACCAGCCGTACTGCCATTATTATTATTAGTGGTAAAGCTGGTTGATTATATCAAATGATTGGACATTAAATCATCTTCTTCCTAGACCTACTACATCGTGGAAGAATTAGCGAAAGCTAGTCATAAACTAAGTTTGTAAGCCAACCTACAAAACAAGTCTGTTTTCAAGGGAAAGGGGTAAAAATAAGTCTAAAAAAGTTGTTTCAGGAAACTATTCAGTTACACAGCAGCAGGGCTTTTTTGGACCGCAAAAATGGTAATTGAAAATTATAAAATTTCGGAGATAATTTTTTCGTGTATTTATCAAGCATGATTTTTTCTTCAAGGTTTGGTTCAAAGTGACCCGTCTCCTGTGTATGGCCCTAATGTGGCTTTGTACTTGTAACGCAGCCATGTCTTCAGCCTACCTCATAAAATACCTAGGGAAAGGTCATAAGGAAACATGCACCCCAGATACAGACCCTTGCAATCCCGTGAAATTCCTCAGCTGTTTGGATGGCCAGTGTTCCTGCGCCGCACCCCAAGAAATGGTTTACGACGAGGACCGAGATTCTTGTGCTGCTCTCGCCAGCTACTCTTGCCTCCGCTCCATGCCGGATTCCAACTCTGTTCAAAGTGCGAAATATCAAGTGGCTTGCGTGGAGAATGCAAAGTGCATCTTTCCTGGGGACATTTGCAAATGTGACCACCGTTTCTATGAGGCACCCAACAATACTTGCATTCAACAGCACAACTATGGCGCAGAGTGCTCTTCAGATGATCATTGCGATGAGTTCCGGTTCCTTTCCTGTATTCAAGGGAAATGTTCATGTGACCCCAACAAAAATCACCGGTACGATAAGAAAAATGACAAGTGCATGGTTCCAGTGAATACCAAATGCAACATACTTGAGTTCCAGTCAATTAGCGAAGACTTCTACAAAACGGATGAGTGTCCAGAGTATGCCACCTGTGAAGATGGCCTTTGCAAGTGCAATTCAGGCTATAGGATAACCAATGACAAGACCTGTGGCAGGGAACTCGGGGACGACTGTGACTCGGTTGATAACAAGTGTTCAGATATTCAATTTACTTGTAGAAATAAAAAATGTTCATGCAAATATCCCTCTCATCAGATTAGTGAGTCAGGTACGGAGTGCGTGTCTTTGGTCTCGGGACCATGTACAACGGACAGGGAAGCAAAAGGAGTGGACGATCCCCATTTCATTCAAAATTGTACGGAAAACGCATTTTGTCAGGAGAGTACTGCTTTTAGCTATTGCAAATGTAAGGAAGGGTATGTGGAGACGAATGAGGGTACCTGCGTCAAGGCATTTGGTATGCCTTGTGAGGTGGATGAGGAATGCGACAACCTTGCACCATTGGCTTGTATCGAGAACAAATGTGATTGCGCGGACCGCCTCAGCGTTTTCGATGAAAAGCAGAGAAGATGTGTGGGGCTAGCGGGGAGTCGATGTTGGAAGGATGGAAATAGCACGTCGGGAGTTTGTACAAGTAATGCATTTTGCGTCAAGGCAAATTCGCAGCTGAACTGGGGAAAGTGCATTTGCTCCAGGGGATTCGTGACCACATCTCAAAAGCAGTGCGCAAAGACCAACTGACCCAAGGACGGTGATGGGGAGGAGGTAGTTGATGTGGCGAAGATACTGGTTAATCAGGATCAAGAGATTTTTCGCTATTGTAATAATGATACTGTTTGTTATACTCAATATCTTAATGGTGGAAAGAGTTTGGAAATGCTTGCGTCATCATCACCATCATCCCCTTGTGACCATTTTCACAACTTTCACAATTACTTGCTAATAATTTTAATACCTACAATTCAACAGATTAATTATTGTAGCGCTTTCTGGTACTGACGACGGTCACACGGTCACAAGTATAAAAAATGATAAAATAATTAGTTTAGAGTTTAGAGTATTCGATATTCATATATTATAATGTACAATAGCGAGATATTTTTTTTCCAGGTTGGTCCACGAAAGACATATTTATTTATAACGACCAAAACATTTCAGATCACCTCTGTATCTTTCATATATAAAAAATGTACACGTATACAAAGTATAAAAAATACACAAATTATAAAAATAAATTAGTCTGTCCAGTCCATTGTGTCGTGCTTAATTGATGAATGTGAGTAAAGTTGTTGTATTAAATTGTAATCATTTAAGCATCACGTGTCGTTCAATAAAAGTTATGGAGTCTTCTGGTTTTATGAAAATTGACACTGCTAAACAACCATACAGCATATAAATGAAGTGATTTAAGGAAAACTTAAACTGTTACAGGAATCACGTGCGTTTTACATTGAAACAGTCAGTCTTCGTTCATATCGTAAATGGTCAGTTATTTTATTTATTTAAAAACCACCATTCTATAAAATCCTACTTTTTCGAAGGTTAAATTTGACCTACTATTTTTTGTTATCATTAAACATTTATGTGTTTACCACACACTACACATTTCTGCCACTTTACACCTTTTTTGTGTTCTGTAAATTGCAGATACGATTGCGATAAAACATGAATACTACTCTATTTTGCTTCCCCCTTATGTACACACGCTAACCATTACTTTTTTTATGCGCATCAATATGTAATTCTTTATTGTTACAAAACAGCATAATATTTTTCGTATGCATTGCATAAAAAAAACCTTGTATAATCTAATGCTCATTGTATGACACAACATAACGTGGCATCATAGCCATTTCAACATTATTTGTCCTTTTTTCCTTCCACTTTCACTTTACTTTTTCCTCCTGCCGCCTATATCTCTCCACCGCATCTCTGCCTCATTCCGGTTCACTCCAGTTTTCCTTCGTTTCCCATTTCTCCACACTACTCTCTTCTAACTCTGTTTGCATTCCATACATGTATGTAGGTATTACCACATAATACAAACCAAGCCAAAGTAAGTACCACAACACACAACATCCAAAGCATATCTCTAGAATATTCATCTCCACAAGTTTAAATAGCAAAGAATATCTTTCTCCATTCAATATACTCTCTTGTGTCTACAAAATACCATCTCATTTTTTCACATTCGTGAGAGCACGGCGTTCTCTCTCTCTCTCTCTCAGTCATACAGCATCTCTACTTCTTTTTGCATAAAGCTTCTCTTCTCCGTCCTTTTCTCCTTTATTTCACTTTCACCACGTTAAAAAAACACACAACATACAAACACGCATACTTTCTCTTGTTCAAAACACCAAACCACATAGTAATACCAAAGTACAACGTACAAAACTGCTGCTTTTCTACTTTCCACTCTCGCTTTCATCCAGTAATTTTCCACTTTTCACTACAACTTTATTGTTTTTTTCAACACTTTCTTATTTTCACCACCATCCATCCATCCTCTTCAACGCATACCAAAGAGAAACTTATTTTTTTATTCTCTTTTTTTATCTCACTCAGTTCAGTACGGAGAAAGCTGTAAAGGGAAATACAACACATTATTATTTTTTAGGTGCACTGCACTATGCAATAGCAAACACCATCATAATATTTAGCACTTGAAAAAAAAGCTTTTCACTCATATTTTCTCTAAGAATAACTCTCTTGCTTTTTTACTGTCACTTTTACTCACTTTCATGTCCTTGGAAAGCCGTTTATTACGCAAAACAACAACGTAAGCTACTTGTTTTGCTTTGCAAATCGTTATTATTGCTGCTGCTGCTGTTTTTAAGTGGTCTGTCGTGTCGTGTGTGGTAAGTGGTAAATGTGAGAACTAGTAAAAAAGTGGAAAAGGAAAATATAAAACAGGGTAAGTATTTATAATCCATATTTTAAATGCATAATTTATAGTCATCTTACATACAACATGGCGTGTTTCATACCAAGTTGAGTGGCAAGTCAAGGAATAAATTGGACAAAATGAATAAAATTGTGATAACATATTTTCATCATGTTTTGTTTCGTTTTATGGCATTTTTATCTTTGCATAAATGAATAATAACCGTTTATCATGTCATATCATTAACTTTCTTGGAATGGAAGTTGGTGAACCGCCACCTGAGGATAAATATAATGTTTGCTAAAAAAATATATCATAATTTTTTATACTGTATATTTTTCCCAGAAATAAATTCGGAATGAATGTAAAGCTTGCGTTCGTTCTCCTCACGTCCATAATTGCCATAAATGTTCACCCTTCCGGAAGCGCCAACACTGGCCACCGACAACGATATGGCGAAGTTTGTAATCGAAGCCGGAAATGCGACTTTACAAAATGGTTCCGCTGTCGTCAAATGAAATGTACCTGTTATAACCCTCCAGATAAGGATGAAATGTACTATGAAGAGTCTGCCAAAAGATGTGTTGGAAAAGCAGGAACAAATTGCTCCCAAAGGTTTTTCCCATTTGACGACGAAGATGAAAAGATTTTCCACTCGAGAGGAGTCACAACCAATCACTGGAGATATGGAAATGGCACGATGAAATGTGGGAACAATGCATTCTGCGACTTCGATGGGAAGAATCACGCTTGTAAATGCAAAAAGGACTATTATCCTGCTGACGACGGCACCTGCGCCAAACTCAAGGGACACGGGGATGCATGTAAAGTTGATAAGGAGTGTGATCCCGACTTGTTTTTGGCTTGTGATGAGGGAGTCTGCAAATGTGACGCAAGACACATTCAACGACTTTACGACGCAGATTTAAATAAATGCTATGTTTCCGCCGGTTCCGATTGCCAAACGCTGAAAAACAAGGATGACGGTAGGCTTGTGGATGACTGTCCACGAGATGCATTTTGTGAGGAGGGTGTTTGCAGGTGCGGTTTTGGAACCCAGATACACAGCGACCGTACATGTCAAAAGGGCTTTGGGATGGAGTGTGGACCAGATCATCCTTGTGGGGACTCCAAGTTAAGTTGCCGGTCAAAGGTGTGCCAATGTAAGTATCCTATGCATATGGAGTATGATGAGGCGTCTGGACAATGTCTCTCTTTGGCTAGTGGACCTTGCTCGATAAATGAGACTGTTTCGGAGTTTGGAATCTTTTGTACAAATAATGCCGAGTGTATTCAGTACAATACCATTACGGAGTGTAGATGCAAGCCGGGATATTTGCAGACGTATGACGGCAGATGTGTCAAGGTGTATGGGTCTACTTGCGAGGTAAATGCAAATTATATGTACAATGTGCTTTATAAAGCTAATTAAAAAATATAAGTATGTAAGAGCATTTAATTTTTTTAAATTGATGGTCTATTTTGTTTCAGATTGATGCGGAATGCGACCCTTACCCTGGCTTGGCTTGTATAAACAACAACTGCTCATGCCCAGATATGCTTCAACATTTTGACCCGAAAGTACGAAAATGCCGAGGTCTGATGGGCTCCCGATGTAATCTTGAACAAGATCATGCTTGTGTGGAGAACGCGAAATGCGAATACTTTGACGCGGATCAGGAACATGGGAAGAGTGGAAGATGCTCTTGCAAGCCAGGTTTCAAAGAAACTTCAAATAGGACATGCGAACCCGTCATTTAAGGTCTACTTCAACGTAACAAAAATGAAGCCCATTTGGCTGAAGTAGAAGTTGTGAACCTACTCTTCGCGATGGTAGTACATATTTTAATTGTTTTAAACAAATGACGTGCAGATGTGTTTGTAAAATGTTTGTTTTTTAATTCCTTTGCCAAAAT
>JAQFZG010004775.1:0-11238 GCA_034695465.1 Entomobrya nicoleti
CATGTTTACAAAGTACATTCTCGAGCAAATAATTTCATCATTTTGTTTGAATGTATGCATATCAGAGAAACTTTTTTATTTTTTTGATTGTTTGTTGGGTACCTTTCTGTCAATATGATGTGATGTTGTAATTTCACCTTGCCCATTTGTTCACCTAGATAATGTGCCATGTCATAATATGAATCAAACTTGACAATAAACACACGTCAATTTAGAAAAGAAAAATAAGTATAAAAAATGAGCTTCTATCAAGTCCCCCCCACCTGCACAAGACAAAAGGGAACCGAGAGCCGAGAGACACATTCAATATTCATATTTGTAAACAAATAATGATAACATTTTTTAGTGCGATTTGTGATGACTCATCTTATATTTTAATATGCATTTATTTATTTGTTATTGTTAGTTTAGTATATATAGTTGGATTATCTTGTGTTGGTAATGGTATCCTTTTTTTGCGAAAAATTTCTCTTTTCTGAACAGTGTACACGGTACTTGTCATCATTAACCGCAATTGTATTCAATAAAAAAACGTGATATAAGTAGGTTGCATTGCAGGTGCAGTATGATTGAACATTCTTACCTAAGTACCTATTCTATTTTTGCAAGCTTGCCATTCAAAGTATGCTACATGTAATGATAAAGGGTCACCATCATCATATACTTGTGTTTGATATAAACGAGTACATCATCATCAACCTTTTTAGCAAATAAAATCATTCAATTTATTTGCGAGTGATGTGGTGACGAAAATTATATTTGATGTTTTACTTGTCGAAGAATCTAATTCGGTTATACATGTAGATACTTATATTGATGTAGATTTTATGTGAAAATGCTTTCAGCATGACGCAATGATGCCTTATTCTCAAATCACAGATTCTCTGACAGTGGATAGTGGGTTGATGTGATATATGATATGATGATATTGGGACCAAAATGTGTGCATCAACACAATTTTAAAATTTGTTAAATATCGTTGTACAAATAAGTAATACACGAGCAAACAATGAAATTAAAAACAAATATAATTCTTCATTAAATTCATTGCATTATATATTTTATATAGCCCACACTACACTTGCTTTGCTTCTTCAATGACGGTGACGCTCCCAGAAATGGAA
Source organism: Entomobrya nicoleti (assembly GCA_034695465.1). NCBI lineage: Eukaryota > Metazoa > Arthropoda > Collembola > Entomobryomorpha > Entomobryidae > Entomobrya > Entomobrya nicoleti. The sequence continues at coordinate 1,125 of JAQFZG010004775.1, forward strand.
CCAGATACTCAATTGACAGTAGCACGAAGTAATCAAAGGCAATCGTTATGCAGTTTTACTGTTCACGACGATGACCACTATTAGCTACTTGGGTTTTCCTCAAAACTATCCTTTCGCCGTCATGTAATTCATAACGACTTGGTATCGTGTATGCTAAGAGATATATACGTGCAACATACATCTAATGTGACTTCATGCAACTGGCTGCTAATTTATAAATATAACACACACACTTGACTGTGAACTCTGCTTCTTTTCTATCGATACCGTCTTGTTTTTTGTTTACTAACTTCAACTTCAAAGAAAAAAATCAAAATAATAACAAAAACAAGTCAGTCTTTCGACACGTGTTACAAGAACGACAAACAGGCATAAAAATATGCAGTTTATCTGCATATAAAGAAAACTTCCCATCCAACATCACGTAGACACCAAATTCCTACTTTTTCGATGAATGGCAGAAGAACCTTTTGGATTTTTAGTAGTAACTGATAAAAGCATGTATATGTATCTGACGATGACACACAAGGTGGTAGCATATACCAGAAGAATGTAAGTGTAACAGGTAAACAAACATTAACGGTTCACTATAGTTAGTAGTATTGGTGGTTCTTGTTGTCGAATTGAATGGAGGATAACGAAAAAACGATGACTCGTTTCACTAATACTCAAACATACAAATATACTAATTTGATGGTGATGGCATTAGGAGGATGGCATCATGTTATTGTTCCTCTTTGTATCATTTAAACACTTTTTGACTGCAGCAATTATGCTTTTGGTAGCGTCATCATCATCGACATCATCATAATCATCCCTATCACTGTATTATGTTTGTAGCGTATTTGACCTATTGTAGTGACTAGAGACAACAATGTAGCATTAGTAATAGACAACGCATTTATATTATGCACAAATGTAATGGGCTAACTGTTTGAGACATTTTTTTCTCCCTTTAACGTAGGCATTAACAAAGTGAATCACATCAAAACAAAAACAACATACCTATACTCACGTAAGCTTTAAAGAGGAAAGATACAAACTGCAACAAGTTTTACTAGTTCAGTTATTACAGTACTGTACAAAACTAACATCATTCATACCTTGTTGATTTGATTACTCGGCAAAAGAGGCAAGGCAAAGTACAAAGTACATCATCACATCATTCACATCAGATTCTGGCAGAATGCAGAGAAGAAAGGCAAACAAACAGTAACACATGCATACAATATGCATTTATGTATGTGTGTTTGAATTAAATATAAGACTATTAAGCATAATATAATAGTTTCTATTTTTTAAATGTGCTTGTAGACGAAAATTCAATTCATTGCAATGCAATAGCTAGCCAGGCACTTCAATATGATGATGATGATGATGAGTGCTCAAGAATATCTTTGTTGCGGTACTCTGTTCCAATAAATGTAGACATAAAAAGTTAATTTTATATGTGTGAATGTGAAATGAATGAAAACGTTTGAATGGATGGATTATCATGTATATTGTATATTATATTGTGTAGCATGGTGCAAAACGTAAATAGAATCATTTTACAGTAAACAAATTTGTTAAAAACTTATTAAACTACAAGTCCTTTACCAAATCCATTAAAAAGCGATTCCTTAACATTTTATTTGAAAAAAAAACAAGGAAGTGCCTTGTTTTTGTGCATTGTGAGTGAGAGGAGTGAAGCATTTCTTTTGATTTGTTTTACATTTTGAAAATTAGGTTATCATGTGACCGTAGAGAGTAGCTGCTTCCTGTACATCTACATTAGTAAAAGTACAAGAGTGAAATATGCTAGTAAATTTGTAACGGAATTGGTGGTTTCTAACAGGAGAGGTGGATCGAATCGGCCAGACCATTAAAAAGGTTTTGTTACATGGGATGACTTGAAATTACATTAAATGTAGTGTTTATTTTTTTCAAACAATTAATTGCAGAGTAATTGTACACAATCAAAAGTAATAATTTAGCTTTGTGCTACAACCAACCTTACAAAATGTTATATTTTGTAAACAAATTAAAGACAAAAAATAAATGTTATATCATATCTCTGACAAAAATATAATGGGTATCGCCGCCCACATTCCATCTGGGGCAGATCATATCATATCACGTGGCTCTCTCTCAGTTTTCAATAAATAAACATCACTCATTCTACCGCAGTGACCCATGAGCTTATACATACTTTAGTATTGCACCAATTAAAGCACTCTCTGGAAATACCTAATTACATCATATACATCCCATTCCCTGGACACAACTGTTCTTTGTGGGGATGACGTGGCCCATAAATATATTATTTTTATTCTGTTTACATTATGGTACATTACACAGTGCATGAGGTACTTCTCCAAAATGTTTATGATATTTACACTACCACCGCCTCCGTCACTAAAGTCAACATCCAACATCACACGGGGATGGCATTATGCAGAGATAGGAAATGATCATCATGATGATTATCATTAAAGCTGATATGCTACAAATAACAAGACATGATCATCAGATCATGATGAATTGATATTCTTTCCCGTATTTCACACATCAACCACCCGATCTGACTAATGTTTGTATTTTGTATTCATGAACGTACTTAAGCATTTACGGCTAATTTCTCCAACATATTTTACTAAACAGTGAAAAATATATATATTCCCACTCGATTCCCAGGTTCGTTCACAGCAATATATTGAATATATGTGTGTACCTTTGTTTAATAATATCACATCAAACGAAACATGAACAGCTTTTTTTAAACAGACATGTCCATATCACATCATCAATCCATTCCCTCAAAATGCAAAGCAGGCGTTAGTGATAGCACGGCATCATCGGTCGGTATCATCAGCGCATGGAAGCAATGTACCAAGCACCTTGGCATGACCTCAAGAAAGGAGAACCTTGCAAAAAGTGCAACATATATTCCCATTCCAAAAATGATGCTAGCAACAAGATTACATGTTTGATATTCTTTGTAGAAGTGAGGCGTTCAGTGGAAGCTGATAATATTTGGTAGTGATTATGAAATGAAAAGTAACTGGCATGGCATGGCTGATTGACCTTTTCCTCGAGCACAATTTTCTTCTTTGTTGGTCACGAAATAAAAATAACTAGTACATTTCCCTAAATGAAAAAACCTTGATGACTTAGAAATATGGAATCGGACTGCATAGCCATCATCGTCTCGAAACTAGAGACACAGTTAATTTCTATCGTATGTATAAATGTATCATTATTCTGTTCTGGAACCAATTAAATTTTACATAAATTTTGACGTGACGCGGGAATGAAAAGAAAGAAAATAGAATGTCAGAGAGGAAAAATACCAGTTGGAAATGTTGAAATTGTTTTACCCACAATTGCAACAACGGTAAAATATACATAAACTGAATGTACCTCTATTCATATTACATCCGTTGTCTTCATGTATTCAAATGACACTTACTTGGTAAGGAATACTGGATAAGAACTGTTAGGAATTGGAATAGCATTTATTATTATATTGGCGACCAACGACCTTGATCTAGACTAAAACTAATCGCCAGATTTGAGAGGTCGTGATCGTTTATCAGAAATTCTGGGAAAAGTTATTTCTACACATTTTATGCTCATCTTTTTCCTGTTTACTTTGTCAAAAAGTTGTGATGATGAATATGATATAAACGTTACTCATGACATGACTTAATTATGCCTATAAGTCATTAGTATTGTTTTGAGAGTTTTTCCTCTTGTCGACCTTATTATGACACCTCTGTACTTACGATGATGACGATGACGATGACCAAGCTAATGATGATGAGAAGTTGATTGCCATAAAACGGTGAAGGCTTCTTCTTGAACGAAGTGAAGTTCATTAACATATGCTAAACAAACGACGATAAAGCCAAAATGCGTTGTTGGCTGAGGCTTTATTGTTGTTGTTTACAACAATAAGGAGAATTTCTTGGTGTGTTCTTGTGAATTGCGAGTTAGCGCAACAACAACACGTTGTTTCCTATATGACTTTAACATGTAAGGAAATGCTAAATTGAACAACGCAACGTAAACATAAACATGAGGTAACTTTACTGCCTTTTGCCACACTGGCAATGCACTGTATATCAGAGTCTATCTTTCTATTTGATAAAGTCTAAAGATTTAATCAATTTTAGCATTGCACTTCCTTGCTGATATGAACTCGTGTGTGATCTTTGTACCTTTTAGCTTTGTTTTTATTATTGTTGTTGTTCTTGCATAGTTAGTTTAACTTATAAGGGAAAACAAAATCAAGCAAGCTGATATCACGTAACCGTAACCTTAGCCTTCCTTTGAAGTATTTTATTCCATTCCTTTGTTTTTCGATGGAAATGCGAGGATAATGTGTTTTACATTTTGTTCTAATGCGGATGCCGACTTTTGTAGAAAATGTATTCATAATTGGCAAATAGCTCATTGGTTATTAAATTAAATGAAAACAAATTTATACTACATACTAGGCTGAGAACTATCCGCTGCGCTGCATGAAACCACATAATGCACTACCACTACCGTATCTCTGTAAACTTGTAGTAGAAGAATATTTACATGATGTTTGTTTTTGTAAAAACTCTGTTTTCAAATTAGAATGCATAGTGCCCATTTTCAAAAGGTACCTTTCCGTTAAACGTTGATGTTCTAACGTTCGTCGGATTGCGTTATAAATTCGACATATTTTATTCCATTTTTTTGAATGAATCATTGAAAACTGAAAACAAGTTGTGTGGTGATTTGTTTTTGTTTTGAATTTTTTTATTCCGTCGTTCACTGTTGCGTTTAAGAACATTTTAAAAACAAAAGCTCGACAGTGCATTCTCATGTTGGGGTCTACGCCCCAAATATGAGATTGAACAAGGAGGAAGAAGAATGTGCATGACGTAGTGAAAAAAAATCAAAACAAATCTCGATTGTTCTAGTCAGTACTACCCGAAGAAAAACAAATGGAAAATTTAAGTTATAAAATTAAACTTTCAGCATTCTTCACAGGTTTTAACACAATGACAAAGTATTCAGCAGGTTAAAGATGTTAGCTCAAGCTTACGGATGTTCACAATTTACACAAATATGTAAATTTATGCCTTGCTAGTATTAGGCGGACTTGCTTATGTTTGTTTATATGCGTCTTATTTTACATTACGCAGCGCAGGCGGCAGGCGTTTTTTGTTATGATGAGACGAGAGGATGATGACCAATCAAAAAGATGATTTCATCTTTTAAAATACTTTAATTCTTGGAATTAAAAATCTTGACCGAAACAAAATGTGTGTTATGCAAAGAAAATGCGCTTACTAATAAGAGTTATTAGGACTCAGCCGAATTGTCACTCGAAGTATTATTTGTCCTTTCTTTATCAAACTGCGCATAATACTTTACTGCTTAGCTTTTCGTTGTCATAATTAAGTAGCCCTCTTTTGATAGTGTGTGCGTGACAAGTGCATTGAATCGGAAACATAATTGGGATAATAATATTTAAATGGACTTTGACTACAATAATCTTGTACGCATTAAAAATGTATGAGTATGCACATTTTGGCCTGAGAGAAGAGAAAACAAAAATATTATCAAGATTTTTCCGTCGACCTTTCCTTCCTCTTTACGACACTGGTACTTGGAAGTTGTTTCTATATACTTTTCGATGAAGGGGCAAATAAAAAGCTCCATTCAATGACCTTTCCATTCTTTTTTCTTTCCATACTTTTTTTATAACCTTACCTAGAACCATTATGAGGTTAAGTCGATACCGGATCGAGGAATTTATAACTTATAACTCATTTCCTCTCGGAAGAATCTTATGGTCATGTTAATCATAATCGTTTTTCGACTTATAGCGATTTTATTTAGCAATTTTCCTTGTGCATTGAGAATAAAATTAGTTTAAGATGGTTATTAAATAATGTATTTTGTAGAATGTAGTGTTTATAGATCACTCATCACTACCACATCAATCCACCACAAAAAAAAAATCGGCATACATATTTCAATTCTCATATTTACTTTAAAATTAGATTGTTGAGACTATAGACTCTGTATACATTGCATTGCCGAAATGCATTGATAGTGCAATGCAAGCAAGGTACATATTTTATTTGTAAACTGGAATTCTAGATTGTATGGTCAGGTTTTCGTGTTACAAAAAACTTCAATTTCATCCTGATTTCTGTCGGTACACCTGCATAACGATACCTTTTGCACGTAGACACATTCCATAAAAATGTACGACATCGCAAAATTCTCAAATACAAACCAAATCATCATAAAAGTAGCGAGCGAGTTCAAATTTACAGATTCAACTTTCAACCAGCACAACGATTCATACTGAATACTGAATTCGCCGACACCAACACCACAGCCAGCCATTTGCCATAGCCAAAAAAATTTGCCAACAATTATAGTGTGTATACAAAACACAAAATTGCCATTTACCATTTCCATTACCTACATACATTACGTACCTACTGGCTATTAACCGGTTATATCAGACCAATTTATTATTATTATAACTCATAACATTACAGTGTTTATATTTGCAAATGAGATTAGAGTACATACTTTTTATATGCATGCTTCATGAAAGAAAAAATTGATATTCAGTGTGTATAGTTGCTATTGAAGTCAACAGCGTTACAAAAAATCGCGAAATCCTAAATCCTTTTTAGTTTCGCGTACTTTTTTTTATGTTATGACTGGCTTTTTTTGCATCACCTATTCTTCTAGCCTGAAGCTATTTTACATGAGAGGGAATACACGTACTGTAAAACAAAGTGTATATTTTCTCGTTTTACAGCAGAAAACGTACAGTGAACAGTACAAAGAAAGATGCTGCTAAAACTTTTTTTAGCAATCTAAAAAAATGTCTACTATGCAGCGAGTAATGGCTTTCTTCTTTTTCTTAGACAATGCACCCGCATATCCACTCCACACACACGGAGTCACGCATGGAATGGATGGATTCCTTTTGAAGGGCATTGAGGGGAATGAATCGCTGAACTCAACGAGAGTGTGTTTGGCGCTGACTCAACATAAATAAATACATTCAAGCGTCCATATACACTTTTACTCGGCAATGTTTATATCGAGGGAGAAAAAAATTACATATCATCAACTGTGTCGGGTTGGTAGGTATCAAAACGCGTGCAGAGATGTTTACACAAATTAGATATCAGTGAGTGTCCCAAATGAACCAATATAATGTGTATGCACACACTTGCAGTTTGCAATATAGATCATTTATATATGAAACAAGAATAAAAGTAGAAAAATGCTGCGTGATTTTAACCCATCCATTTGATGCCGTGCTTTCCTATGGCAAGATCAATTTATGCACAGAATTTACACACGTTTATCCTAGAAATTCGACTAATTATTTTGGAAATGCTAAAAAAAGTTAATTGAAAAATACGCTTTACTTGATGAGCTGTATTGTGCGGCAAATTCAGTATCAATAGGAGTGGGAAAGTAAGAAATTAAATGAGTGCAATGGCTTATTAGCATTTAATAAGGTCTATTCACATTTTGAAACGAAATGCTAAAGTTCTCTTTATGTTTTCTTGGTATCAAAGGTTTGAACTGAAAATAATGCAAATACTACGTATATATTATCTCACTCAAGTATTTAGGTCATTGTACAAACTGTCATCAACAGCAACACCCTTTTTACTCCGTTTTCTCTGATATAACATAATCGTTTTATTTCGATGAATAGTAGTACAATGTACGAACGTAGTCCATTCATGAATTTTTGCGTTTTAAACGAAATCACGACATTACAGCGCAGACATTTTATATGATCATGTCGACGAAGAACCAATTTATGATCATGATCACGCATCAATATTAAAATAGCTTACATATTATGCTATTTAAAGTGCATAGTACATGAGCTCATGTCATGCATGGTATTGATAATCATATCGAAATACTTTTAATTTTGTCATACTGATACTGAGTGATAAATATGCTTGACCTAAACATGCGTAAACAAACCAAAAATTTACAAGAATTCTTCTGTTTACAAAAAAATTATTTGATTTGAATGATCCAAATTTGCGAATTCCTTTCGAAATAACGATTATTCAATCAACTTAGACCTGGGATCATGATCAGTTCTGTTCCAAACGTTTAACATACATACCTCGAAAAGGGACATTTTCCTGAGAGAAAAACATTGAATGTAAAAAATACTTAATACTCATGCTGTGTATAATTATCAAATTGAACTTATTGTAAAAACATAATTAAGTCTTTGAAGAGTCAGAGAAAGTACTTTATGACCGTCTCGTGTATGACATGAAAATGAATAAGATCGTATTATTAGTCTAAATGAGTACAAGGTACTAAACGACACTTCTGACTTCCATCTTTAAAGAGTCATAAAAGAAATTAGCGATGCAGTAGGAAGACAAACATCATGATGAGAGTAAATGAACCATTAGTTTAATGATTGTTTGGATGGTGTCAAAAGTTTAATATTGATGTTTATGACATGACGGCAACGAAGACAAAACAAACTTGTTTGTGTATTCTTTTTGGTGAGAACGGAAGCTGTTGACGTTAACCTGGTTTAAGTTACCAGATATTTAATACTTAAATTTTTTTTGTAGAATGAGAAGAATGCTCAATATTAGTCCAGATGAAAATGACTTTTAGCGTCTTTACAATTTTTATTACCTCCACATGTCTCTTGATAACTTATGTGACTTGGCTATTTATAGTTTAATGTTTACAACCTTGTACGGTGCACATTTAAGATTACAGATGATGATGACGCAAAGAGGCAAGGCGATTAAAGACAAAAATTGAAGCAGTCAGCAGTCCAACATGAATGAAAACGAAGATTAAAATATTTCTTATCAATTTACTCTTTTAATGCTTTAGAATGATCATTGGGGAAAGTGAATTTATGCTCCGTTTCAAATTTCAAAGCATTTTTCCGCATACTAAATATTTGCTATTTAAAATATTTTGTACCCGATGTCTTCTTTCGGTGCACATAAACACTTTTATGTTAATCATAAGATAACTAGAGCTTGAATTAAATTTTAAATAACTCAGTCTCGGCAAAAGAATTAGCTTCTTAGTACTCAAAGTTGTATTCATGGATTACTATCGACCATATATATTTATCGTAGTCAATTTTCAATTGAAAATATTTGCAAGTCTTCCAACCATCCACATCCGCTGTTGCATTTTTAAGGTTTGCCCTAGCAGCTTGTGGAAACCTATTTTAGAGGGCTAAATTTGTCTGTTTTTCAATGATACTTTACTTATCCAGTATACAGTTGTCGTACCATAATACCAAGTAAAATTCAACCATTTAGATCTGTCGCTGTAAACTCTTTTACTCAAAAAATACTTTATCTTATCAGTTTTTAAGAAAGGCAATACGGTACACGTTTTAATTGCATTTTAACTGGGGATGACGCAATGACTAATATCCTGAATTCTTTATCGCTAGGTTTTATCTTCCATGTAAAAAATGTGTACCATTCATATATTTAAGTGTAGCTTCTTGAATGGATATAGATTTATTGAACATTGCGTAAATCCAGCCTTTTGACACATTGATGACGATGGCGAAAGAGAATGACTACATATACAAGATACAATTGTGCATTATTATGGCTTATTGATGGAGACATGCATCATCACTGCAAGATGCAAAGAAGAGTTTTAGTTGGATGGAATGAAAGATGCATAGATACAAAATGTAAATATATACATTATACAGCCATATTTGTTACGCAATCTGAGAGTAATCAGTAATATGATGACCCTAGCTTGAACTCTAAACCAAAGAAGCCCACAGTTTTTTAAAATAATTTTATGTCGTTCTTTGGACTAACTAGGTACGAACGGAATCACATTTCAAGATTGAGTTAAAAGTTAAGGATCATCGTCACCGTAAACTTTGTAAGGATTCTGTCGGTGGTGTGGGTTTAAAGAAAACAACAATATCCTTTTCTCAACAGCAAATGCAATTTCTCATTAATTTCAAACCTCAAAATTCCTGTTTGTGATTATGACATGACTGATGCATAGTATGTACCCAGTATTTAGCTCTTTCGCAGAATTTTTTGACCATTTCCTATCTCAT
>JAQFZG010004776.1:0-11237 GCA_034695465.1 Entomobrya nicoleti
GCCAAGTCTTAAACTGTTTTAAATGCATATTTGTAATTAAGTTCTCCCAGTTTGCCCTGCGTGCAGTTTGTTGGTTTGTTAGTAGCTTACCAGAGATTTAAACGGAGTTTTAAGCCTGAGTCATTTACCATCCTATAAACATTAACGTGTGATTTAATTCACTTAATTAAATTTGCATACACTCACCACTTTAATTACTTGTAAATAATTCTGTATGACGTATTACCAAAAAACCTTGCAGTTCTCCACGGGGAGAAAAAATATTCTCATTTTCATCTCTGATGATGATGGTTCAGATTCAGATGAACTGATTAAATTACTTTTGTTTTTTCCTGTTATTTTGGTGAATCATGTTCATATGTGATATACTCATAATAATACATACATTGTTGCACGTACAACATATTATGTGAACAATCATTTATTAATTACATGGTTAGATTTTTTTTAGCCTACATGCTGTTCCAGCGTCCCATTAAGTAATAATTACTAGTATGATTTATGAATGAAAAATGATCTCTGTAAATGTACTATTATAACATAGTGATGTGCACATAGCACAATGTTTCATTCATTTTATTTTACAATTCTGTACAAGTGAAACTGCATGTCTTGTGATCAGTCACAATAATTGATTGCCCCTAATATTATAAGCTTGAAATGCATATTTTTTTATTCATCGTTCATCATCGCTTAATCTAGTAAAAATAATTTCACACCTGGCTTGACGTACCGCGTGCGTTTTCTCATGTCGTTCCACTTATCCCACCAATTATTATTTTAAAACATGTATTTAATTTAGATTGATTAAGTAATTAAGTCGAGGAGAATTTGATGGGCTTTTTTGTGGACATGACATGGTGCATAAAAAGGTGTAGGTCATATCCGGCTTGTTCAACAGTTCTCTGTGGACTTTTGTCAAGTGATAAGTTGTTCATTGTTGTAGTTTTTAGTACCATAAATATTGAAATTGAAACAGAGACTAACTTTTTATTCTTTATCAATTTCCAGTGAATTTAACAATTTTGATTTCAAAATGTACAAATATTTTGTATTCGCTTGTGTTGTGGTCCTACCGGCAGTATTTTTTGTAAGTTTTTTTTTAACCAAGTGTATTTTTAGAAATTTTATGAAAATTCTTCGTTTTGAAGAGGAATTTAAAAAAAAATCAAGTAAATAATCATGAATCTGTGAATATTTTATAGGGTACTGCTGTAGGACAGGAGGAGCTGCTATGCAAAGGCTCTGAACTGAACATGACTGATGCGCAAAGAAATCATATAACTGAATGCCTCAGGGAAAATGGAATCAAGTCCATTTGGAAAATCCCTGTTGAAAGATTACCCGTAAGCTTGATATTTAATTACCGACGAATAGACGACCACCCTTTTTACTACTTTTTGATTTTTATGTTTTTTTTTCTTCCCCATAACTATTTTCATGTTTATTTTAGTGTTTTGGAGTGTGCATCGTAAAAAAGAAGCAATTGGTAAGAAAAAAATTAACAAATTGTTAATCTTGAAAATGATTTTATCGGGGAATACTTTTAATTTAACGGATTGATTTACTATCTAAAATATAACAGTTGACTCCGGATGGAAAGTTTAATCATGATAAGGTAAAAAAAATTGCTAAATTGCCGATCAATCATTTTATAACAAACTTAACCCAGATATAAAAGTTAATTAGTTTTGACAATGAATATTTTTAAAAGATATTTTTTTTTCATTTCAATTATAAATTATATAGATTTATAAGTATATCATGGATGTGATGAAACCTGATGATGTCAAGAAACCTATTAAGGATGGCGTTGAGAAATGCATGAAGGAACATGGTATGTCAAGTCAAAACTCAAATTTAATTGATTAAAATATGGATAAAAAATTAATTAATTTGTGAAATATTTATGACGACCGTATTTTTTATCAAATGACAAATAGGTGACAAAGTTGAAGGCAATAATGATCCAAAATGCATGACTTTTATGGAAGTTGGTCAATGTGTTCATGATGTTTTCTTTGATGTAAGTTCACAGGAGAATGTCTGCAATTTATATTTTAACAACTTATCATAATTTTCAATATAACAGAGTTTATTTTTTTTCATATTTTTTTCATTACAGATTTGTATCGATTAAAACAATCAATGTGAAAAACTAGGTAAACAAAGTGAGAAAATTCGACTAAATTTGATAAATATTCACCATTAACCCCCAAATTTTAAACATTGAATTCAAAATTTCATTGAACGAAAAAATCACATCTGCATTACATTTCACTACAAAATTACCCAATGACCTGGACTATTACTATTGCTGTGTTATGATTTTATTTTATAAAAGTCAATAAAATGGTTGAGCTTAGCTTGACGAAAATCATTGTTGGATTTAAAGAGGCTATTACATGTGATAATTTTTATTTTTATTTTGGCAGCAGTAAAATCCCCATAATTAAAAAAAAAACAATTTCCTGTAGATAAAAATGAGTAATTATTTTAATACCTAAATTCGAAATGTTGGATGCAGGACAAGTTATATCTAATACTAATACATCCATATTAAAGTATTATAATTATAGCTTACAAGAGTTCCCTAGGTTTAATTGCCATTTTCACATAAGTCATGCTATTCGTTTGAGTAATGTATCGGTAATTTAAAAAAACCTAGAGTTCCATCCATCCAATTTAAAGTAATTCGAGTGTTGGCATGAGAATGTGCATACTATACTGAATGAATGAAACTATTGTGTTGGAACGTCGAACTACACCTGAAATATTTCATTCAGTTCTTTCACTTGCTTCTCTACAAAGACCACGAAGACAAGCAATAATACTACCAGCAGATACTCTGTAATAACTTGTATATTTTTATACGCTTGTATTTACTACATGTGATCAGGCATGATGATTTGACTGAACAAAATCATGCACTGAGCAAAGCAGTATCATTTTAGTTCTTACGCGTTAACTAATTTTGTCTGGTTTTAAAATGTATTTTTTATTAAACTATTTACATGTTTAAACTTATAATCAGCCTGTAATCAGCTAATGTATCTTTTCTAGGGAAATATGAAATAAGAACAAATGTTAAATCAGATCTAATTAAGATTCTTGTTCGTATTGTTTCATTTTACCCCAATTTAGACAGAATTTTCGGTATTCATCGTCGATCGTCGTGGTTAGGAATGCTTGATTGAAAACTAAATACAATCAATTTTTAGTTTAATTAATCATCAGTACAAATTCGATTGATACTAGGTCATCATAAAACCTGCGGAAAAGTAATTGTTACGTGTAAAGCAAAACAAGCGTGCACTTGCAAACATTAAATTTGATATCGTAATATTTCTCAATTAACCAACCGAAACAAATCACAAACGGGCATAAGTCACTCATTATTTGTAAAGCAATTGAAATACTCAATTTTGGTTCGTCCAACGTGGCCAATTTTTTTATGGAACATTTTGGTCGCAACAACAAAAATATAGCTAATAACTACCGAATATTTTTTTCTATTTGTTTACAAGTACTTAAATTCGTGTATTCGTGATAGGGTGGGTGGCATTACTCTTGTCAAATTTAAAAAATGCTATCAAAATGAAATTAAAAAATACATCTATACATTTTACGTATAGTAGAACAGTAGCAATTGAATGGAGTTACCAAATAGCAATAACAATGTAAAAAAAATCAACTTGCTTTGAAATAAACATTTCACGTAATAAAAAAATAATTAACAATTTTGGCAATTTGCTAGCAAAATTAAACCTGTAAAACAAAAACAATGGAAATTCCCGCAATGATTTTATGGTACTCATATTCAACAACCTATATTCCGGATCTCATTCACATTAGAACCTGTTTACAAGTTATACCACTTCATTTATGGCAAGGAACTATTTCAGTCTTTCTGAACTTTCAACAAAAAAACCCAAATAAAATGAGCTCAACAAAATATTTCTCTGTTGGGGCAATCCTTGTCATTTCCTCACTCCAAAGAATGATAACCCTACCTTTAAAACTTATGCACACCAATTTATTTCCATGGTATAAATTAGAAAAGAACCCGAAATATTTCGAAAATGCTACCACAGTTCTCACACGACGGCTCATTGTAACCTCCACTTTATTACTTAACTTGTTCTCCATCGCAAGACTCTTTTGGATTAATGCCAAATATCCCCAGTATACAAGACAAATGATGTCGAATGTCTTAATAATCTGTTTAAATACAATTGGATTATCCCTGTTTAGCTTTCTTCATATATTTTACAAGGATATTGCATATTTAGTAACTCAGCGGTTAAAATTATGTGTAGTGCCCCAACAACTGAAAAACACTTCAGTAAAGATTAGTAAAGGGGATATTTGTGTTTACCTGTTCAGTTCATGCTTTCTCGCGTTTCCGGTTTTGGTTACTTTTGGACCTCTCGCATCCAATTACGATCCATTAAAAATTATATACAGGGGCTTGTGTCCTCATACCTCCCAAAATATAAAATGGACAACAAAGCTATCATTTGGAATTGTTTATGGAATCATATCGGCTTATTTTACTGGAATAGTACTATTCTTTCTTCTAGTCGCAATGGTAATACTAGAGGGAATTGAAATCCTTTCCCGAAACCTATGTAAATGGCCATCAAGCAGTGTGAGGAAGCAATTTTTTTCAAAAAAGCTTAAAATTTTCCGAATTATTCAAGTGATTTTAATATTTTGTAATTCTTTTGGAGAATATCCGTTTTTTGTGTTGATATCGGTTGGGATAATATTGGCAAGTAGCTGTGGCTATGCCACGATAAAACGACGCAATAGTCTTCCTCTAGCAGCTTATTTAGCTTGCCCAGTAATCGTATGCTTGTGTATGAGTATTGCCTTCTTGTTGCTTCCAATTGCTGATATTCCTACTCAAAATGGTAAAAGGTTTAAGACCCAGTGGAAGAAACGTATGGAGACTGATAAGCTATATAAATTGGAGCGTTGTGAGGTAAGATCTTTTCCTTTGGTTGGATACAATATTGGACCAATGAAGCATGTTGGACGATACACAGCTTTGATAATTGCTGATCAAATTGTTGATAAGACAGTTTTCATGATTCTTTTGAATTGAACTTAATAAAGACTATGGTTAAAATTACAAAGAACTAATTATATACAAAATACACTCAGGGTTGTCGTTAAATATTTTTCTGGATAAACGAACCCAGATTAGCCAATGGGCCCGAAAAAACAGTTATATATGTAAAACTACATACTGGCATATTTTTGTCAGTATTAATGTTAAACTAAAACCAGAGCATTGTAATGCTATAAAAAAGTATCAATGTATCATCAGGGGTTTTATTTGTGGTCATGTGTGGGGTCATTTGGGGTCAAGTGGGGGCGGTGTAATTTGGGGTCAAGTGGGGGGTCAATTGTGATCATTTGGAGTCATATGTGGGGTTGACCCTTGACCTTTGACCTAGGGGGCTGAAAATCAATAGCAGCCTTGCCCTTGACCCAAGGGCCCCACATACCAAATTTGAGTTTAATAGGTCAAAGGGTTCGTAAGTTATCGCGCGGACGGACGGCCGGACGGACGGCCAGACATCCTGAGTGAATTCAATAAGTATCAATACATTGATACTTCCAAAATAAAAGAATTTAAATAAATTCGAACAAGTTATGATGATCGAGTTAGTACAATGGCTTGGATGTGTATGTGAATTGGATAGTTTTGATAATGAGTTTTTTCGTGTTCATTACGCATTATATATGTAATTTAAATTCACAATGTCGCGCAAGGAACGAATGTGAAAATATTTAGCTTATCGTTAGAGAACATGTATTGTTAACGAACAAAAGCCAGACAAATAAAATTTATTAAACTACATTTTTAAACTAATGATAAATTGATAAGTCTGAAATCTCCAAATCTACCTCGTTGTTTCCAATTGACTCAATTGAAAGAAATTTTAGACACAGTGCTATGTATGTTTGTAAAAATAATAATCGAATTATCTTAATGCAGTTTAAAGTTTGCATTTCTAACAAAATAAAGTTTCGCAGTTAGTAAAATAGAATTGGTTTCCATTATCAAATTATTGCAGTTTAATGGTTTGTAATTTTTCGAAATGTAATCCAATGGATCGTAAAAAATGCTGCCGAGCTATTTTTAAAAACGTTGTTTTTCATGGCTCATCTATTAAATAAATCTGTTAGATGAATGTATATATATTGCGATTAATTTTCATGCTTTACAAATTTGCAATCAGAAATATTTTCTACTGACTAATGACAGTTTTGACAACTTTTAAACAAATTAAAATTGGTAAAACAACAGCAATTGAATGTAGCCATAAAAAGCAGTTATCAATTTTACAGCACAGCATACAATGTTTGACTAACCCCAATTAGAGCTTAATACTTGATATAAAATCATAAATACAGAAATAATTTAAACAAATTGGTGGTCATGTTAAAAAAACAATCAATCAAAATGTTGAAAAATATTTCATGAAAAACATGCATGTATAACATTTATACGAACTAAACCTGTCACTCTTCAATGCCATTGATGAGCCCTACCCTACATTAACACACATTTTAGTGCTGATACGGATTAAGAATCTGTTTCTATAAACCTGTGTAATTCTTATGAACTTTGACGTTTATACAAAACCAGAAAAATGAATTAAACAAAATGTTTTTCTTTTGCGGCGGTCCGTGTCATCAGAATACTTCAGCGATTGATAACCCTTCCCTTAAAACTTACCACCACCAATTTCCCTCCTGAACACAAATTAGAAAAGAATCTGAAATATTTCGAAAACACTATAACAGCTGTCTTCCGAGCACTCATAATAACCTCCGCTTTACTACTCAACCTTTTCTCCATAACAAGACTAGCTTGGATTAATCACTTGACCAAACTGCAAGTCAATAATACAATAAACGCAAGTCACACACGAGAAATGGTGTCCAATGTTTTAGTCATCTGTTTACTTACGATTGGATTATTAGTGTTTGGCACTGCTCACATATTTCACGAGGAAGTTGCATATATAACAACCCAGCGGTTTAAATTTGTTCCCGTGCAAATAACAAACGTTTTGAAATTCTCAGAAAAGATTTGCAGAGGAGATATTTATGTTTATTTGTTTAGCCTATGCTTTTTGGCATTTCCAATTTTCGTTACTTTTGGACCTCTAGCATCCAATGACGATCCTTTAAAAGTTATGTATGATGGCCTGTATCCCGACACCTCCAAAAATATAAAATGGACAACAAAATTGTCATTTGGTGTTTTTTATGGGATCATCACAGCTTTTTTCGCTGGGACAGTACTGTTCGCCCTTTTGATTATAATGGTGGTATTAGAAGGAATTGAAAATCTTTCCCAAAGTCTGTGTAAGTGGCCATCAAATTTAACCAGGCAAACATTTTCACAAAAGCTTAAAGTTTTCCGAATAATGCAGGTGACTTTAACGATTGCAAATTCTTTGGCGTCAAATCCTGCTTTTGTTTTGGTCACAGTGGGAATAATGCTAGCTAGTTGTTGTGTTTACGCTACTATAACACGTCGTAATAGCCTTCCTCTAGCAGCTTATTTGGCTTGTCCAGTAATTGTGGGTGTGTGCATTAGCGTTGCATTTGTGTTGCTTCCGATTGCTGATATTCCATTTAAAAATGGTAAAAGGTTTAAAGTCCAATGGAAACAACGCATAAAGACAAAGGGCATGCATAATTTGGAGATTTGTGAGGTAAAATCTTTTCCTTTGGTTGGATACAATATTGGACCAACGAAGCATGTGGGGAGATACACAGCTTTGCTAATTGCTGATCAAATTGTTGACAAGACAGTTTTCATGGTTTTGTTGAGTTAAGCTAAACATGGGAATTAATGTTATAACCTGTTTTGATTTCTACAAATCAAATCAATTTGAAAACATAATTATGCATGTTTAAAATGGTTACATGGATACATAAAGCTTTCTCTATAATTTAACAGCAACAGTAAAAGTAAACCTGACAGCATATGAAAGACTAAAATCTATTTGATGCTTGATTACCAAGAAATAAAAACGTAAAATTTAAAGTTTGCAAATCAGCTTTAATTTACATGTTTTTATTTAATTTAACGTAATTATAAATTTACTAGTTGAATTCTATTTTCTTTGAATGCAATTTCGTATTACATCATGTTCGTGGCTACATAAGTTTTACAATACAGGGGTGGAAATGCAGACAAAATGAATAATGAATGAATGCAGGCAACAAAAGTATAGCAGGAACAATGACAGGGGACATGTTTTTGTGTCGTGTATGCTGTCAAACCTTCGTTTGAAATATTTGAAGACTTATGGATTACATAAATTGACACGTCATGAAACGAAAACCATTCTTTTGTCGTGTCCAATATTGAACCAATGAAGCACGTGGAAAAAATACACAGCTTTGCTAATTGCTGATCAAATTGTTGACAAGACGTTATTAATGGTTTTGTTGAGTTAACTAAATATAGGATTTGCTGTTATAACTCAATTTAATTTTAACAACTCTGACCAGTTTTATAGCAAATGCTTAGTTATTATGCATACTTAGAAAGGTTACATATGCACACTTAAAAATTTAATACGAACAGTTCAAACTAAATTCAGCACAATATGAAAGACTACAATTTGAAATGAATGTATTGCTTGGTTATCAGCTTTGTAAACTTGCTTTAAATTGCACGTTTGTTACTAATATAACGTTTCAGTAAGATAAAAATGTAACTGGGTTTTATATACTTATACTCATGCAAAAAAATGTATTGCAACATGTGGCTCGTGGCTTTATAAATTATACAGAGGCGGAAATGGAGACAAATTGGATTTAATGACCACAAAAGCCTAATAGGAACAAAAACAGAACAAAGGTTTCTTATATCTGTTCCACAAGTATGGTGAAATGAAAAACGTAATACTTGAAAAAACCTCGTTTCATTGTGACACCTTAATAATATTTGGGTGCACGAACACTGAATGTATGTTCAACATATCACTCAAAAACCGGTTTTATGCGAGTAAATATCAAAATCTGACAAATCTTATAATGTGTCAAAACGTTTTAAATATTGATCACTATCTCATACGTGACGAATATATTAACTATGCTATCGAAGATTTCAGTAGATTTCGTGATTATAGCTTCCCGATCGCACTTGAGTACGAGGAACGTTATGCTACTGTGTTTTTCCCACTTATAATTTTATCAAATATATTAGCTAAGGCAATAAATTCAACTTTAGTTTCTAGTGAAAGATTTTCACAATGGGATTACGATGGCAATCTGATAGACAAATGTCCCACTGTTTTACCTCAGGTTCAAATAACTGATTCGATACACAGAAAAATGGGATTTTTATGGAATCTATACTTTGAAAATTCGAAAAGCAAAGAGTTTCCAATTTTTGTGCAATCAAATCCGATGGATTCAACATTTGCATATTGCAAAGTTCCCGAAATTGAAACGATAAATTTACTGGACTTTTCTGAGTTTATGGCAGCATTTGGCATGTTCACTTGGTTGTCGTTGCTTCTTTCCTTCATAATGGTGATAATTGTCACCGGAATTAAATGGTGGCCTAACACTTTATCAGTTTTACTTACTTTGGGAGGAGCATCTCATTTACCAAATTCCAAGGGAAAAGCAACAGTTTTTGTTATTTGGATGTTTTGCGCGACCATAATTAACAATTTATATTCTGGGTCAATAACGAGTGTATTAATAAGCCCATCCGCAGAACATGTATTTGCTGGCATTGAAGATTTACAGAAAAATAACTACACCTTAGTTTTTGCTGGTGGTCCAGATGCACTTGAAGAATTTAACGAATCACTGCAGGAATTGCCCAGAAATGGAATTCATCGCTCGTTGCAAATCCTACAAGATATGGTTAAAGTTGGGGATTATGTTTTAGGAATTGATGAAATGTACGATGCATTTCAAGACGAAATTGTAAATTACGCTAATGTGTTTCAATGGCCTTTTATAGTGGATGGTGTGGAAACATTTAATAGATGGAGTAAAGCAACAAATGCAAAGAAACGATGTTATGTTGGTAAAGACTTGATACCACTAGGAAATTACTACTTTGCTATTTTACCACCACAAAGTGAACGATTGGCTGCAGTGCTTGAAAATCTTGTGCAGACTGGAATTTACAATAGATGGGAACAAGAGTCATTTGCTATTGCGTATTCAGAAAGGGTCCAAAATAGGGTTAGGGTAAAGGGTCCTACGAATATTCTTCAAGAACGGGAAACCTCTATAGCAAGTTTGCAAATTTATGGGAAAACCCTTAAAGTTTTTGTAATTTGGGCTCTGTGTTTGGGCGCTTGTTTCATAGTTTTCTGCTTGGAATGTATTAAATCGAACTATGAAACTTTAGTCGCTCATATTCAAAGCATTTACGGTTTTACATGCTATTTATTCAAAATGTATACAAAGCCATCTGGTTCTCAGAACTTGGTGATTTACTCACCCAAATATGCTAGGCAGTGGGGTTGGATAGGGGCAAGAAGAGTAACGCATACAGTTAGACAATTTTGGAAGTAGAAATCATGCTGCTTACTTCGAATATTTATATATTTTTTAGCGTAGTACGATTTTTGTGTAACATGTAATATACTACTAAACTAATAAATTATGGAACATTTCTTAACCACAACTTTCAAATAAATATGCATGTAACATTGGAAATTATTAAATTGGAGTATAATCATATGTAACTATTTTTATGCTTGCAGACTCGAAAAAATTAATGTCATCCATAACGCGTTGATTTTGGTAATTTCTTGTATTCCTAAACTATTTTTTTGTCATATAATATATTTGGTTACCCAAATTACATTTCAAACTACAGTATGTCTGAACCACCATGTATTGCTTTGTATCGTGTTACCATGAAAGAAATGGTTCAATAGTCGGAGTAACAATTGGTAATACCACTGTTAATACTTAGTTAAAAGATTAGCAAGTGGGTGTAAAACACGTGTACTTAAAGTAACTAACGATACGCCAAAAACGTATTTAACTTTTCGTTGTAATAAATTTTAATAAATGCCTGAAGACGATATTGTCTGCGCATTCACAAGTGAAAGAGCATAGTTTGTTAGTTAGAAAGTATACATGGTAAAAAAGTATTATAAAAACAAAAACACGCGATACAAGGGATTTTGCCACAAGTTCAATCTAACAGAGAAATTAGGTTA
>JAQFZG010004777.1:0-11235 GCA_034695465.1 Entomobrya nicoleti
ATATAAAACTGTAAGTATAACAATGTTTTCAAGTGTGGAGGTCTGTTATCATGTAAATTCACCAAAATGTGCTGATAATCCACACAGTTATCATATCCGCTCTCTTAGAAAAGAATGTCAACTATTCACCCGCAATGTTTTCACTGTTTTTCTCTGTTTTGCATACAGACAATAACAGTTGGTCAGTTTTCTCCAGTGTTTCCACCAAACTTTGCAGTGTCCCTCAGTTCCGTTGAGGGTTCCACCTTAAAATCCATTTCATACTGTATTTCTCTCAGTTTTACGAGAAAATATTGAGGCGTGTTGCACTCCTTTTTGCACATAGAATATTTTCAGTGGAAAAGCGCACAATCTTCTACTAACGCGCACCATTTTAATCATCTTCACCATGATATTCTTCTCCACTTTACCATTACCACCACAAAACTGTATCTCTACAGCTTCGCATTATTGTAATGATTATAATAGAACTCTCCATTCACAACTTAATATTATGATTACATTTTTATCCATTTTCTCCTCCTATTCTCCTCTTTTTTTTCGCTTGTTTATTATGTTGTCCGCTTGTTTTGTGAGTAGTTACAAAATTCTCTCCTCTCGTTTTTTATTTCGTCTATTCTCTGCAAAATACTTGTTTGTTGTACATCGTGTGTGTACTTCACTTTCAGACGGAAATTTCCTCACGAAAACTAATGTTTCCAGAGTTGAAAAAATATTCTTTGGGTAGCAGAGAATGTTGCCAACATGATCCTTTATTTTTCACAACACTCCAAACAACATTTCCACTAATTTTTTTGAGAAACTATGAAAAATTTCAACTTTTCGAGAGAGTGTACAAGAAGTTGGTGGTACGTAGTGGAGAGCGACAAGAAAATATACACACACACATAGTATAATAGAATAAAAAGCATAGAAGAGAATATTATTATTACAGAGAGGGCATAAGAAAAACAAGCAGAGAAGAGAAGCAGCAGCATAAAACGGAGAGGAGCATAGTAGTTTGATGGTAGCAGTCGAAATAAAGTAGTTTTAGTTTAGTTTAGCTATGACTCTCCTGCAAAATAAAAGGTAGAAGACAAGTAGAGATTGTACCATACTACCACTGCTTGTTGTATATAGTCATCATGATCATCATGATCATCAACATCCCTCTGCCACCACCACTACTACCATCAATATCATCATCCTTTCTGCTACAACTATATAGCGCATATAAAAATGTAAGAGAAGCTTTCTTGTGAGCTGTGTCATGTTGGAGACTTGGTTTGGATGGAGTTGGAGGCATTCATTGCATTGCATTTCTGTAATGGTTTCACAGTTCTTGGTATCGCCGTAATAATGGCTGAGAGAGAGAGAGAGAAGAGGAGCGAAGCCAGAGTCGCAACAACTCCAAATTCAACAAACCAAAACTCTAACTTTCCACTACACACGGAATACAGAGAATTCCCTTTACTCACACACACGAACAGCTTTTCTACATTTTCATTTATTATGCCTTTTGCTACTGCTGCTCTGCTATGTTGAAATATCCTTTTTGTGAGCAGAGAGAGAGAGAATTCTTGTGCATGCATATTATATTGAACACAGAAATGCCATTTGCCAACACATACCCCTTCTCTGTAAAGTCTGTAATCTCATCGGTCTGTCTGTGTAAAGAATGGATAGAAATACCATGTCATGTTCTCTCTGAAAACAAGCAAGCGTACTTACCCAACAAGCGAGAATGCTTTGGATCTAAACAATGCATGTATTGTATGTACATTCTCATAATACTCTTATAACTTTGCTATTTTGTTAGGTACGGTTAGCTCTCTGAAGTTTTGCTGTCATATTCTCTCCAACTCTTAAAACCATCTCAAAAAAACATGGGAACGAATGCAAAGTTTTAGAGCGTAAGAATCGAAGTAGAGTGTACTAGCAAAACAACACTATCATCATGATAGTGTGCCATACAACAGCAGCGTTCCTTTCATTTACAAGAAGGGTTCCAAATCTAATAGGTAGACTAAACGGGAGGAAAAATATATTACATCCCTTGCATGTATTTTCCAACTGTTCCTTTTATACAATGCATCATCATCCCTCGTCTGAATGACTCCTCTCTCTCAGATCGTCGCCACCGTCTACACAACACACACACACATATAAAATACTGAATAAGAACAGAAAAATAATACTTGAGAGTTACTCAGGACTCAGAGTGTTCACTGCAAATTCTGTGTCGTTCTTATGCTTAGAATAAAAGCATAACCCAAGGGAACACAACGTGAGCGAGGTAGATTGTTCCTCTCATCATCATCATGATCGTCGTCGTCCTCGTCATCAATATATACACAATGGCAAAATAAAATGCAAGTTCAAATGGATGGAAACAGGATAAGCAGCATGAATGTACGCCTCTTGTAAAAGAAAAATATAAGTGTTTTTGTGTGCTAAGCTCTGAAGGAGAGAGAAGAGAAGCAAATAACACACACACACAAGTAGAAAAGTATGTATGATGCCATCGCTAATAACGAGCCTTTTAGTCAGCACAAAATTTTACTCTATTCAGAAAAAAATAGGATATATACCGCTATAATAGGCATACATACATATATAATGCGTACCTACATACCAAAAAATTTCTTATTCTCTGTGCTGCTACGAAATACGAATGCATATTATATAATCATTATCATGATGGTATAATAATCATATATGCATACATACATACATTGATAATGGCATGGATGAATCGTGATATAAAGGTTGAAAAAAGTGAATGCAAAGTACATATTTTCTTTTTAGATATGGAATGAATGTGTGCTTTATGTTCATAACTACTTATAAACTTGTATACTCATCTAGTATTCTTATACTGCCAGCCTCTGAGAGAGCTTTGCTGCCATTATTATCGTGGTATGCATGGCATATCATAATATAATGGAAAGACGAGAGAATTATTACAATTTTAAAAGCAGCACACAAGCGAGAGGAAAACTTATGACATGTACGAACGAATGTACATTAAAGTAAAGCGAGCTCTTATTTTTTTTCTCCTTTAATATTACTATTCCCTTCTCTCTCTATATACTCAAGTTAGAAAAGTATTTCTTTTAGAAAATGTCCATAATATGTCATGTTGAAGTTGAAGTATAAGCGCAGTTGCTGCTTTATGGAGTAAAAAAAGTTGCCTTTGCTGCTGCTTTTGTTGGGGAAAATGTTTTCAAGCTAAAAATGCATGTAGTGGAAGCATAGAGAAGAGAGAGAGATATTATTATAGAAAAAATGTTGTGCAAGTTAGTACAGTTGTTAGAGATGGAGCGGTGGTGGTCTGGTAAATATACGTATTGTATAGTATATTGGTAAAGCTGGCTGTTTTTCTAGGCTGATGTTGATGGTGAGCGAGAAGAGAATGGATGAAGCAAATGCAAAGCCAACGGACGGATGGATGTAAACATACATATATGGTTATTTATGCAAGTATGAAAAAAAAAGTATTGTGAGAAATGAATGCTCTACTAAAAAAGGCTCTATATAATATGTATAGATAGGTACATAATGTATAAATATTATATTGGGATATTAGGGATGGATGTACGTGGTATCTCTGTAGTTTCTCTCTCCTTCTCTTGTTAATTCTTCTCTTTTTCTGACGACGACGACGGAACACAAGAGTATTGCTTCACCACCACCACGCACAAGGGAAATGAGAAGTAAACCTTTCTTTTCTGCTATTCAAAAGCTGAACTCACAGAGAGAACAGACATCCACACACACACACACAATCAGACTTTTACTAATGAACATCCCCATTTTATAATAATATGTATATACGCTTCTTATCATGCACACAAAAAAGCTTACTGGGAAAAAGAGGAATAAATATTAGGGATCTCTCTCTGGCTCTCTGGTGGTGATAATAATGATGTACATTCTTACAGGCTGTAGATACACATAAAATGGAGCTTTAAGCTAAACAGTAATGTTCGTGTATTCCTCCGCCGATGATTTTCACAATTACGCTTGTTTCCCCTTTTTTCTTTTCCTTTTTGTTGAATAGACAGCATCAAGTGTATAGAAAATAAGCCTTTTTTACCAAATGCCATGCCATATAATAAAATGCATGATGCATGCATTCATTTCTATCTAAAATCTATACACCCAAAAAAATTGAAGAGAGAAAATAAAAGGGAGAGAGAGAGAGATATGAACAGAAGAGAAATTATGAAAATTTTAGGATGGCAAAAGCAAAAGCCGTCTCTGAATTAAACTGCCTGTCCAAGCAAGTGGAAATGCCCAGAGAATGTGTATGTGTGCAATTGTCTTTTCTCTTTTTTCCCCTTAAAACATTTATTGTTTTTCATACTTGTATAGTGGGAGGCTTTATATATGCATATATATTTTTTATATTCTCTTTGTTATAATAATAATACAGGGATATTGGGCATCATATAATATTATTGCACTTCTTTTTTTTCCTACCTCTTTTTTTATCGTGTGTGTGCTCTCTAGCAAAAGTAGTAGACATGCATTGCACACAAGAAGAAGAGAGACAGGCAGCTAGTAACAAACTCGACATATCAG
Organism: Entomobrya nicoleti; assembly: GCA_034695465.1. NCBI lineage: Eukaryota > Metazoa > Arthropoda > Collembola > Entomobryomorpha > Entomobryidae > Entomobrya > Entomobrya nicoleti. The sequence goes on from JAQFZG010004777.1 coordinate 4,567, forward strand.
AGAGAGAGAAAAGGAGAGCTGCTAGGAGAGTGCGAGCTGATGAAGATAAAGTGGTAGTGATACTCGCTGATGATGGTAGTCAGCAGAACAGAAAAGGAAAGAGAAGAAAAACGTGAGTTTGTTCTCTCTACGTCTTTTTTTTTGGTTCGTGCTGCCCCTATCCAATCCACTACATTATTTTTACTGCTTGCTAGTTCTCTCTGAAAGCTTGTGAAGCAGCAAAAGCAAGCAGCATAGCAGCGGCGGCATAAGAATAGCAATAATAGCATATAATATTCTATCTTTTATTTCGTTCGATTGTATATAAAGTTTTATAGGGAAGAGTGAAGCCAACAGCGACAAGCTCCTCTCGAATAAAAGAGAATACCAGGCCATACTGCTAAAACTCCTTTTAGAACAGTGAGTTGTGTGTGTGGTGTGTGTAAATGTGATGGTAGAAGGAGAAGTACACGAACGAGAGAGTAATATAGCATGATAGTTAGGTAGAGAGAAGTAAAGCAGCACTACAAAAAAGTAACGTAGTCATCGTCATCGAATTTCCCAACGAAAAACGACTTGTTTTCTATTGCTCTCCTTCTCTTCTCTCTCCATCATGTTCAATGTTTGGCTCTCGCCTTTGGTAAATTCTAAAACTACGCCGTTCTTTTTTTCTACCTTTTCAGCCCTTTTGGTTCTCTCACTGGTTGTGTTTTGTCGTCGTATCGTACGTATCTGGTGCTGCGAATCGGGAACACGAGGACAACACCACACCATCAACTAAAACTCTGGCTGCTGTTGAAGTTGAATTGGGAAGAAATGGGAATATAAGGTTATTTTTTTCTGCTGGCTTGTTGGAGAGAGAAGTGGAGTGAAATAGAATACTTGGTTGAGTTTGCTTGCTTGGTAGGTTACGTTATACGATGATGAAAAAAGGAAAAGAGCCAAGCTTCTACACACACCAACCAAGCAAACAAGGCAAAAAGGGAAGACGACACGACAACGCATCGCATCGATAGAGCAGCAGTACTGCTTGTGTGTCTGTGTGTTTTGTTGTATTATGTATACTTACATAAAAGCAGTAGCATAGAAAGAAGAGAGATTCTTCTTTTTCTCTTGCGTAAAAGCTTTTCGTTTCGTCCGAATCAGACAAAGTCACAGCACAGCAAACAGCAGCGAAATCAACATAATCCAACATAGAAGATTTTTCTGTATTGTATGTGCAGCGTAGTTTTTTGTATATTATATGACTTGTTTTTCTTCGTACGAGTACAAAGTAGCAGAGGAGCAAGCAGCAACCGTAAAAAATAGAAGGCTGCAGAAAAAAAGAATTTATTATGAAAGCACAGAAGAATACACAAAACTTGTGACAGGCAAGCCAGAGAGAGAGGGAGATGGAACGACGTACATAAGTGATACTTAAGTATTATGTATGCTTACATGATACATGCAAAAGGCTTACACTTCTTCTTTTTTTGCTAATATTGTACTTTTAAGATATATAAAATGGCTAATTTTCTGTTTGGCAATTTTTTGGGAAAAATACAACTTGGGTCGGATAGAACAAAGTTGCAGATGGGAAAAAATATTTCTTTGATGCATAAATTATTGTTTAAAGTGATGAAATTTTTTGAAGTTTAATTGTCGCTTTTCTTCTAATCTTTCATCCAAAATTTCAGAATTGACAGTTCGATTTATTGACTAAAAACACATTTGACAAAAAAATAATGTGTTGCCACTTGTTCTTCATACGACTTGTCTGGGACTATTATGTGAATTTCCTTGTCTCTTTTTTTCTGTCTTTTGTGCATTGTTATTTTGTTATGTCTAAAATGTTGTGTTGTTCGCTTTGGCTTCGCTTCACCTTCATTTCACTTCTTAACGAAAATGTCCATGTTTTCTAGCTTCTTTTCTCGTTTGGTGTTATTGTTCGCTGCTTGTTAAAATACATCAGAATGGATGGAAGAGAGAAGGAAAGGATGCGATGAATAAAAAGCTGATGTCGATGTGGCTCCTTGTGTTTCTTTTATGTGGAGCGCTGCTTCTTCTTATTCTCTTTCTATCTAATGCTCATGCTTTGTTCATATGTTAACTTTGTTTTGGATGTTATATCAGAGGAATGAGAATGACGAAAGAACGACCATGTATGCTATATGTATTTGCTTTTGCTAAGCTTGTTTTTTCATAAAAAATGAAATGTTGCTATTTTCTCTTTGCTTTTAGTTGCTCGCTCGCTACTTACCCTAGTCTTCTGCGTTGTGCATTCATAAAAATAAAATGTGGAATGCCCTACACCACCATACCATACCACCACTCTACTATAATATGATATGATGATGATGAAGAAAAAGCAGAAAGGTTCATCTTGATGATAATAATATTGATGTGTTTGCTGACTGCAGAAATGGAGACAGCATATATAGCCATAGCACTACCAAACACACCAACGCTTTTTTGTGGTATTTCTACCTAAAAAAGCTTCCACGAATCCAATGTTTTAGTCTGCTTATCTATCTGCCTTTCATACTGCTGTGCGGTGTTTTGTTTGCATGCATGTCTAACTCGATCATGTCACTGCACCATAAAAATTGTTTTTTAATATTATAAGCCTTGTGTTATGTTCACACACAATGAATATATGCCTATAATTTTTCTACTTTTTCCTGTGTAATATTTTTTATCCTTTAAAATATACGATGAAAGTTTCCGGATGTCTTATCACCTGGACAGATACTCAATAAGGCATGATGTGATCATGTTGACCGAGACCTCATGAAAATGAAGGAATGAGTCTAATGTCCAGAGAGAAAAAGGCGGGAAAGTGCCGGTAAATTTTCAACGGATACGAAAGGGTCTAGATGAGTAAAAAGCAGAGAGACGAGCTGCGGAGGAAAACGCTTAACTGGTAGCGTGCTGCGTCACAGCCATTCCTTTCGAAACATTCATTTTTCCCTTTTTGCTTGCACCATCATCATCATCCCCGTTCGTACTCAAAGTTTTTTTCTTCTTCTCTTGAATAAATGGGTTCAAGCTAAACTTCATCCCGAAACCCAACACATCACGATGAAAATCTAAAGAGAGTCAGAAAAAAAGGTTTGCTTTGCCATCGTCATCCTCATGAACTTGGGTTTTGGGTTTTACTGGCTGCTGTTGCCGAATGTGAATAAAATTGAGAGAGAATATCACACACGGAGATACAAGAAAAACATCAGAGATCAGAAGATGGAACAATGCAAAAAGAAAATCAACCAGCTTTGTAAAGTATAATAAGAGTATGAGCGCAAGAAAGAGCGAAACAACAGAGAAAATGGATAAAATGAAATACACATCAGACAGGCAACAGAGGAAAGAAAAAAGTTAATGTTTTTCGGATTCCTCGCAGCAAAAGGCATTGCATTTTGGCATTCGGATTTGGAACTTTTTAGGCTGCACAGATAGCTGGGTATACTCAATTCAAACTAATGACAACACTCGACAAGTAGGGAAAAAATTATGCTTTCGCGTTCAAGTTATTTGAACTAAACTTACCAAAATGATCTTTTTATTTCAGCTGAGAAGAGCTACTAGTTTGGCAATTTTATTATTTTTTGGATGTAATGCATGATGGTTGTTTGCATTTTTCAGAATTGTCTCTCGACGTCCGCGTTCTAATCTCGTGTCGGATTCAAACATTATGAAAGAATAAATGTTGGTCATTAAGAAAACCGATTTGGTTTTTAGCGGATGTAAACAAATGAGGTTGCATTCCACACACGCTAGGCAAACAAACTTTACTTTTCGATAGGAAGGGCGACTCCAAAGTACCTAAAATATGTGCAGACAAAGCTATTAAGAGAAAACTTGGTATTCTCATCCAGCAAACATGACTCATTGAACAGAGATTTCTAGGGGAGTTCTCTATACAATCCATAAACTGCAGAACTAAATGTCAGTTTTACAGACCATAATAATGTTTTCTTGCTTGTTTTTGCACTGATCGCGGTTTACTTTTGCTTTTCGCCAATTTCCCTTTTCATCTTTTACAGTCAGAGTACTCTGCACTTGCACTTAACAGAAATGCGCTCTGAAAATTCCACATCCTTTTTCGCCAGACGATATGGGAATGTGGGCGAAACGGAAAAATAAGTTTTATGCCCTGGTGCATGCCGGGGAGTGACTGATGAGCATCAGGAGAATTATATTGACGGAGGTTGAGTCGGTGAAAGAAAAGAAGGAAGATTTTTGTCAACTTGAAAAATAATTTGAATGCGTGTGTGATAGCCTAAGCACGAGGTACATAAGTTGAGAGAGAGAAGCAGCCACACGCACACTTTTTTTTTCTACAAAATTAGCAATTACGACCGTCTTTTTCTTTACATTATTTTCTAGTGCCAATTTCCGCAAAATACAAAGGAAATTGTTTAAAAAGCTCTTACCTCACGTCGGATATGGGAGTTTGGCAGCAATTTGCAATTTTTCCTATGCACTGCAGAAGGTAATTTTATGAAGATGAATTGAGCTACTTTAAATGTTCATTGTTTTCAGCGTGATCGTCATCGTGAGCATGAAAACCCGAAACCTTTTTGGAAAGGTAAATGTGAACGTGTGCATTAGATATTCAGCACACGCGGAAATTGTTACGGAAAATTGCATACAGTGTGCAAAATAAGTAGCATCATCATCTGATTTCTTCGACAAAAAGTGAGCTCTCCTACTTTTCTTTTCGAGCACGTGCTTCTTTCTGTAAAAAGTCAATAATGTGAGAACAGAGATAAAAAAAGGTCTTGTGCTTGTTGAAAAGGAGGGTGCACACACTCGCTCTCTGGGCATAGTATTTCGTTACGAATGAGAAAGAACTGAAATTACAAGACAGTATAATGTTCTTTTAAGCGTGCTCACGTTTTATGATTTTGCTTGATGCAATATTCAAAAGTAAACAAAACAAAATTTTGTTGAAAAACGAAACGACGAGAGGAAGGGCAAGGCTGAATGATCATCATCATCATCATGGTCATCGCTTCTCTCCTAACCTAACACAGTACAAATTTTAACAGCAAAACCATGCACTCAACCATTTTTTTTGTATTCCAGTAAAAACTTTGGCAATAAAATAAGTTTCTCCTCATTGTTGGCCCTCTTTCTGTCTGCAAACTAGAAATGCACCAGATCTGTGGAAAGAAAAGGGAGACAAAACTATGAGAGTATACTACGCACTGCTACTTTTCCCAATTCAACAGTTTCCAGAGAAGAAAGGAAAGCTAGTGCAGTTGAAAAAGAGAGAGGATTTCATTTGCAGAATCTTCTCAAATTCCCTTGAAAGTATAACGGACTTCTCTCAAAACATGTGCGTTTAGTTGTGAGAGAGAAGGTATGAATGAAAGGATAGGGAATACTGAGCACAAACACATCGCTCTTTCCTTCAAACTTTCTTGATGAAAAGGCGATTAATTATGGTTGCAGCTGATTTTAATCGTTTGTGCATGCCTCTTGTTTCTCTCGATAATGGCATGCTTTCAAGATGCGCATGATGACCACACAAGAAAGCAGGTTGTCTTAAAGAGTTTATTTGGGAAAAGTGAGACAAATTCCCTTGTTTCATAAATATGTTTTTTGAGATGCTCACGTTATTGAACCTGTCTGCATATTATCACATTCACGATTTGTGCATTTTGTACCTTTCATCAGGAAGCATGGCGAGATACGTCCTCAGTCCTCGGCCTTTTCTAAAGATAATAAGACATGCATTCAACAATATGCCACAACCATCAGCTTTTTTACTTTTACAATCAATCATGCAAAGCATGATCAATATGTTCATGTTACATACATAAGTGCATACCTTGGATCATAAAACTTGTGTGCATTTCAACTTATGGCACGTAATCAAGTTCACGTAGTATGCCATCCAAACAAGACAACAAAGATTAATTCTTCCATGAAATTTCCACATGGTTCTCGAACTATCATCATCATGATCATGATCATGTGTGCTCTATCAGCTCTCTTTCTGTCTTTTTTCGTCACCGACTACGCAGAGAATAACAAAACACATGACGATGCGATGATAATTCAACGACCCAAAATGCACCAAATCCTCTTTTTCCTTTTTATCTACAACTACCGTTTTTGTCTTGTTCCTTAATATTTGAGTCATGCCATGCGACTCGGCACTCACATCCACAACCACCACCACACCACATGGAGTAATAAAAAGGTTTTTTTTCTTTCATATTATATACTCATGCGATTACTCCTCTTCTTCCAGGAAACCCGTTATATTGTGCATTCTACCATAATATACCCATGCCTGCCTGAGTTCTTTTGGTACTTGCTATTGTCCCTGAAAAAAAGAAAGATTGTGAATGAAGAATGAATGGGAATAGGAAACTTAATGCTAAAAGCCGTGTTCCTCTTCAATCCAAAAAATGTCTTGCTTTTCATTTGTACGCTCTTTCATCAGTATTTTTCGATTTCCTCTCTTGTGTGTACAACAACACTGCTAGTTTTGTTGAAAAGGGGAAAATGTGTGCTGATTACTTCCCGCCACATCAACCATCCAACACTCTTGTGTAGTAAAGTTCATGACTCATTCGGAAAATGAAGAGCATGCCAAAGTCATTAAAACTGTTTCAAACATTAGTCCTTTTTCCTTCTCTTGACTCATTAAAACACAAACACATATACTCCCATATGCAACGAGTTTTACTACCACAA
>JAQFZG010004778.1:0-11233 GCA_034695465.1 Entomobrya nicoleti
TCATGTAAACAATTTGTTATGTATGTAACGTGTTATGATTTTTGTCACTCTAATAAAGCTGCAATTCAATTCAATTCTTCAACCATTGTCTTTGGAATTTTGTTCCCTTACAGGAGTTTGTGTAGTTGTATTCATGTTTATTAGAGCTATAATTATCATTTATCAATATGGAAAATTCTCGTTTGAACATGACTTCATTTAAAAGTAACCATTTTTCTTACTATAAAATAAAATAATTGTTATCTGTCGGTCAAGTGAATTAGAGAAGTCGTGAAACGATTCCAAGAAGTCTTCGAGAAAGCCATTATTATCGTTCTAATTTTTACTTACTAATAAAAACACATCACACAGTCACATTTGTATGATTTTGCATTCAAGAACACAATTTAAATAAACAATTACACTATTAACAATTGACGAACTATTAATCTGAATTATTCTAACATGGTTATCTATGTTTATTTTACACAATTTCAAGCTATTAACTTTGTAATGTCAACAAAGCAACATCATGCTGAAGCGGCTTAATCATTAGTTATTAAAACTTCCAAAATTCAAACGATAATCATCATTCAACCGATTATTTAAGTTGAATTAAACAAATGTTTGGTTATTTTTGAGTTATGTCGATATTAAAAGTGTAAACAAACCAAATATGTTCTAATGCTTTGTACAATTTTGCCCTTGATAATCCGAATAAAAATATGGTCTAAGAAAATACTTCCAAGGGCATATATTACTAATAATATTTTACCAAATTAATAAATGTATTTTTATAGGAGAGATAAAAACTAATTCCTAGTCATTTTCTTTCAGAACAAACTTTACTTTTATTACTTGTTAAACAATAAAATACTATGAAGGGTTGGCTATTATGACGTACCGTGTATTATTTCAATCAAGTGCAACGATAAAAACGTGTGACAATATTATTTCAAAAAACATAATTATTCCATATAGTAAAATATATAACATAAGAGTAAGCAAAATACCTCTTGAAATGCCGAAAACTTTAACTAATTGAATCCCTGGGTTTGCAAACTCAATTGGTTACCTAATTCAGCAATAGTTAATGTAACCTGGTGACAAAAAATATATTTACTTATAAGTAAATATTTGTATTGCTCTTAATAAGTAATCAGTATAATATCTATATTATATCAATTAGCGCCAGTGCATTTAAGTAATAGTTTCTTCTAGTTCTTATTTAGACGAATGTCGTTTCGGTAAAGTGATTAATGGAGCAACTGAATAATTCGTAAAATAGTGCCAGGTTTTGTATCTGAAAACTGCAATAATTTGTTCTAATTGTGAAGTTGTGTATAAGAAACTTTTTTCTGCAAAGAAAATTTAACGGTAAAAAAATTATTAAAAAAACAGCCCATAAATTTTTCTTATTTACTAAAATTCTTAGTATCAAATTTAAAATGTCGCTGCCATCTTACTTGTCTTTTTCGAAAATTACTTTAGCCCTAATTACTGAATTAATTTTGACCAAAACATCGCTAGCAAGTGGAGTTTTGAAATCCAGAGAAATATCGTTTGACCAATATCGAAGTTTCTACAGTGCTTTTGAATCCTGCACCATTCATTTCATCAGAGCGAAAAAAGTTCCATCACACCTTGACGAAAGTTGGTTGCATCATTGTACATCCAAGCAATGTTTAAGTTTACAAAAGTTAGCAGGCTATAATGACTCATCATTCCAAATTCCAAATATATTCCAGCTCTCACATTACACAAGGTTTTGCGTAGCACAACTTCCAAGTGACGCAGTTGCTGAAGGTGATTTACGGAGGTTTCTTTTTGAAATTCCTTCACTGTATCCCCAGAACGGAAAAATAGTCCAACCCACTTATTTTATTTTACAAATTTCAGTAAACCCGTCCCGTCAATGCATACACGTCATCAATGTACTCTTATATGACACAGGATCCGGGTCCGCAAAACTTTCCTAAAACATTTGACCAATTATTGGTCAATAATGACTTTAAATTTCTCACGAATCCATTACAAGAACAAAAACTAGCTAAATTACTAGTTGAGCTAAATACTTCAATGGAAAGCAGTGCAGGCCAACTGCGTCAACTAAAAAGTTTGATACCAAAACCTTCATCCAGCAGGACTCCATCATCAGTAATTAAGTATTTATTCAACAGTAGTTTTCAGGGTATTTCCTGTTTACATCCTAGCATCAAAAATATAACTGAATGGTACCCAAGAAAAGGTATTTGTTTAGAAAGAAAAAGATTTGCCATGTTATTTTCTGCTGATTCGGATGACTTAGTCGTACATAATCGCACAAGTTATGCAACAAGTATTAAATAAATCATTGACGGTTATTGGAAGTGACTCGAAAGAAATTGTTACCAGCAAAAAGGCACTTCTTAAATGGACATAGCTCAAGTGCTTTACATTTTTTAAAGAGAGATGTACACTGGATGATCTAAATACTGAAAGTTTCAAAGATGGGGTTAAAGTTAATATTTAGGACCTTAAAGTGTTGTGGATAATGATGGCGGTTTTAGTTATTGGATGCTTACTAGTATTTTTGCAGGAAGCTTTTCAATGTTTACCAAAATTGGAAGAAAGTTTCGCGAAAGCTTAAAATGTACTGCGTTCTTTCGAAACAGTTTTATCTGATCTGAGTTGTAGAAGAAATAATTCGTAGTATAAGTTTGTAATTGTAAAGATAATATGCATGCAAAAATAAATAATTTCATGTTAAACTAAATGGAATTTTAAAGTGATATTTATAATGTTTTTCTTTGAAAGGTCAAATCCAGTATTTACCGGTAAACTATATAAATTGAAGTTATAAACATGAACTATTTAAATTATTCTACTATTAAATTTATAAATATAATTTGGGTTTGGCGATGTAATTAGGTTGCATTATAAGAGAAAATGTATTTCAAGTATATAAGATATGCGTTTTTGAACGTAATTGAATTTTTCTTGACTTTAAAGGTCTTTTAGAGCGGATTGTGCAACTAAGTTATTATGAGAATACCTTGATGAATACACACGATTTACTCGTAATATACATACATAAGATTACTGCAGCCTCGTTGTTAGCTTAGGTTCATTAACGTTTTTGTAGTTTCTGCTTACGTTAACGGAAAACTTTATGAAGGTAGGGTAGGGAGCAAGCTTGATCAATTTTCTGGGATTTCAGTACCGTTACACCAAATGAAAAGCGTTTGAAATTTTGGAAAACCACATGAAAACATACGTCAGACGATACACTCAAGTTTCAATTCAAATCTTTTTTCAACAATATTGCCATTTTGCGAGCAGTTTCAGTACAAAAAGTATGCAAGCTTTTCGAACATTTGGAATGCAACATAGTCAATCGTGTTTATGCATTTTTTGTATGGTACTTATATTACGAGCTATCCAATAACAAAGTTAGACAATCCAAATCATTAGAATCTTGTCCTATTATAAGCATCGTCGTGGTCTAAACATTTTACTGGAAATAAAATGCTTCCGGGAGTTCAGACACGTGCTGAATATATTGTGTGGCAAGTACCCGAGTCAGGAAACAAAGTGTTACATATTTAATTAGGTCTAGTCGCATGGGTATTAGTAAGTTCCGGGTAGGTAAAAAAAATATAAGGAAGAATTTGGAAAGCTTAAATGAGACATGATACAAATATCATTCAATTCAAGCCAGCTTCTCAAAACGCAAGAATTAGAATGAAATTGGCAGAGATATACAAACATGGAATTCACATACTTTGTTGTTTATTTTTCATTGATTCCGAGAAATTTTGCTCTACAGCAGTTGTTACCTGACACCTTGTTGCTATCAGAGAGTCTGTTATATTTTGAGCAATGCACGATTACACTTTTGACTACAAAACTAGATATAAGCTACAATTTCTCAGAAGAAATACAGGACACAGATTATCAAATTGAGCCCCTTACAGTAAGTTCAAAAAAATTGCAAATAAAATTTCCATTTAATTGACAATTCGTGAAGAATAACATTTTAGATCTTATTTTTGGTTGCGATTTCGAGCAAAAAATTTGTATCAAATGTTTTTTTTCAGAATCATGTAACAATACGTTTCTTGTTGAGATATAGGAAAGCACAGAAAAATATATTTCAAACCAGTATGCAATGCGATAATAAATGGCATTATTTGGTTTCGCAAAACACGTTACCAAAAAGCTACAACAGAATCGATACCAAATATCAATTCGACAGACGTGGTTGTGACGTTATTGTATACGTAAGCCCAAAACTTTGCAAGAAAAGTTGGAAACTCGACGAATTCGGAAGCACCGATGTAAATATATTTTTACCAACTGATGTTGAGTTTCTATTGAAAGGTATTTCTTCCAGTGACGAAACCTCAACCATAGTTGAACTAGACGATGTACAAACTTTGTTTACATTTTTCCCAAAATATTTTATAATTGTGCAAAGGGAACAAGTAGAATTTCCACTGAGCTTGTTTTTTGCAATAGATTTTAGCATTGAATATCCTATTGAGTACCAGCCATTCAAATTATCGATTCAATTTATTCGACGTAGCAAATCTAGCAATTTATTCAAAGCAAAATCAATAATTGGGATTCTTGATTGGCAACCAAAATTTTTTAAACAACAGTTACAACATTCCTGCAACAAGTTAAAGGAAGAAGTAAGCAGGAGTTTATTAAAAGTGAACTGTATCGCTTGCGAATCCAACTCATTTGGTTGTTTGCTACATTACAAGGTTCATAAACACATAACAAACGCGTTAAATTCAATACATAAAAAACGTTCCAGACTCAACATGATATCATGGTTAATGACAGGAAGTAAACAGTGCAACCAAGCCCATCACGACAAGTGTATTCAATCAAACAAAAATGTTGGATACTTGACCAATTGGCAGAAAGAGGATGTTGTAGATTTAACTGTATTATTATTGTTATTTCCGAATAGCACGCTTCACAATGGAGACCGCTCACAGGACACATTATTTGAACAAATCGTGCCAGTAGTACGAGTGCATAGTTTTGAATCCTCAGAATTTTATTACGGGTTTCGAAGAAACCACAGAGGTAATCGGTATGTTACATGTGCTACTGGCCTGGGATTATTATGGTTCGCGTCACTTGCTGGATTCTTTTCCATTTTTGACTTGACAACATGGATATTACTGATGTGTTTCGTTAGCATTTCAGGTGTAATTTTCGTCAGTTTTATTGTAAAAAAGCGTGGCATCTCTGATTATATTTGGTATGGACTATTTAGCGTTGTAATTCTTTTAGAGCAAGGGTTATCAGTACCAAAAGGTTTAACATGGTCCAGATATGTAAACAATATGAATATTTTATTGCCAATATATTCGTGTTGGATTTTTGCAGCTATTGTACTTAGTAATGGATATCGTGGGGCAAATATTGATAAGTTGATTGCACCAATTCCAGAAACGAGATTTGAAACGTTTGATCAAATCATCGAGCGAAATTTTACAGTTTTTGCGGAGTTTTCATTAAAATATGTAATGACGTTCGATGACTTTCAAATGAAAGTTCCTCATGACGTACCATCGGAAAACGTTAACTTATCTTTAGCTTTGACAGGTGTTATGGAATCAGTTAATAGTTTTTTATACAGGGGCTACAAAAATATTAGATTGGTCAGCGAGGGGGAAAGGTGGACTATGATGAGTATGCTTCGAATGGAGAGGGGATTGCTTGCACTGGTTCTAAAGAAAATCTTGTATGAGAGAATTAACAAGTTTACATTGAAAATGGATAGAGCTAAACGCAGTGAGTACGCCAAAGTTGCTGATTTTATTTTGGGTCATGTCAAGCTGCCGGAAACAAATGGAGATATAATTGACTCGAAAAACCCTGAGCATGTTTTACAGAAGCTTGAAAAGTGTAGCAATGAAGCTTTTTTGGGCGGGTATGAAACTGTTCGTAAAATAGCATCAATGTTGAGAAATAGGTTAAAATTGAAACTTGGCAACAAGTTTAGCTATGACCAAGTTAGTATTAGTAAGGAACCTCTCATGCCTGCATACAAAACTAAAGTATATTACAATATACCTGCAAACTTACGAGAAAGTTTTACGGGTGGAATTTTAAGTTTAGCTGAATCAGGATTAGAGAATTTGTGGTATGACTGGGCAGAGTATTGGAACACTTGGAATGATACTTGGGAAGCGGCAAGGCACGAAGTTACTGTGAAAAGTGTAAGTTTGTATGATAGTAACGTAAGGGTAGTTTTTCTCCTTTACCTTGTGCTTGCATTTATTCCTATTGTCATTTTCATTTCTGAAGTTATTGGGCTTAGAAGTATTTGGAGTAGATTTTTGAGTTGTTTTTATTGGACCCAAAACACAATTGTTGTAATATATAATCAACTTAAACGTAATAGGTTTTCATAGAATAATGATATAACGATTAGATTGACGCAATAAACAAACACTATTGAACTGGTCGATAATAAGCTAGCGTAAATAAAATTGATTTTATGCATACGTTTTGATTCTTTAAAAATATCCTAGACATTGCATACTGTAATATATATTTAACTTAATAGTAAAATATCGATAAGTCTCTCTATCAAATATGATCGAAACATAACTCGAGTTAATTTTTCCAAAAAACAGTACCGCCAAACTAAAGTTTTAGCAAAGGAATAGATTTAAAAATAGTTTACGCTCAAGCGTTGTATTAACACTTTGCCTTTGTTTTAGTCTACCATTAACCTTAAACGAAGTATCATGTACTTTTGCGCAGCATCCAAAAAGAAGGTTTATCACAACAGTAACATTGTACAATGCCATAATATTACAGGCAGATATCCAGAATTCCCTTGCTAATTCTGATAAGGACAAGGATCCCTTTGAGAAAACTGGCAAACGCAGGAGTTGCCACGCAGCCGAAATTTGAATCAATTCAAAAGTTATTGAGACAACGACTAGCTGTGCCGAAATGATCGTGTTGAAAGAATCCACTAAAATTTGAATTTGGCGGTAGAATAGTATCAATTTACTTGATTCCAAGCGAAATTTCTTAGCCATTGCCTCAAAACAGCTGATAAGATTAACAAAGCACGTAGAGCATATGATTAGCTCAATTGCGAAAACTAAAGGAACTTTAGAATAAAGAAGCCGATGGATAAAGTTTCCAAAAAATACAGATACACCTTCTAGAATCATACCCCCTAACATTTTTGAGAAAATATGCTCCCTTAGGAACTTTAGGATCCAATTTGTAGGTTTGTGTGAAAATATATTGAAAGGTACCCCAGGAGCAACTGCACCAACCATTCCAAAAGCTATCCCAAGAAAACGTATTCCATTGGCTCGAAGTATCCAGCAAGCTAGTTTTGCTGATTTTACATTGTGGACTTTCTCTGGTCTTGTTTCTGGAAAATTGAGCATGTTTCAATTTATTGATGTTTCTAGCAGAGAAGGAAGATCTAAATATGTATTTAGGTATTTTTAAAATGAACGGCCATATTTGTTACCTGATATTTTGCTTTCCAGGATCAAAAGATTATTGACTAATTCTTCAAATTGTTGTCGATATCGAATATACGTCCACGTAAAGAAATGAACCCCAAATGATCCACATATTGTTGTTAGAGCAAGAGACCGGAATTCTTGATGGGCTGTGCTTCCAATTGCCACTTTGTATGAATTGTGGAATGAACCAATTCCAATAATTAGTCCCAAAGCCGTGCATAAATAGTAAAGTTTGTTGTTTTGAAACTTCAATTTGGAACTCTTTGAGTCCCAACAACATTTACTTCCACCAGTTATTTTTTGCCAAGATTCATTTGCAAGAATGTATTCCTTTAAAAGACAGTCTTTTAATAGAAGAGGCATGATTTTAGAGGTATTGTGAATGACGGAATTTGACAGCAGAATATTGTGTTTTTACAGGTTTCAGTTTCCAAATGTTTTCGTTTTAAAAGTCCAAATTTTCACATATTCCTTTTTCTGTGCCTAAAGTAATACTATAAATACCTATTGAGTTATTTTCCTAAATCTGGAATATGACTTCCGTCAGCATTTTAGCTGTTTTAATTATTTGTGTCCATTGAGTTTCTTATTTTAACATTCGTCTTAAGAAACTAATTAAAAACAACTAATTGTGAACCAGTTTACTCAATCTCAACAATAATCAAATTACGAAATATTACAATATAAAATTTCTCTACTTGTTTTCTTCCTAAGACACGTGTATACTTTTCTTAACTAAAAGTCCTATATTTTCGTTCGTATGTTTTAAATTTTGTATAGCTCTTCTGCGTTATCTTACTATTGAATAACGGATAATATACTGACCGTTTTTGAAAAGTTTTGATATTGAAGAAAATAAATATTCTGCTTACGGATCTCAAATATATTCAAGTTCATTAATATGTCATAACTTAAAATATTTTCAACCAAACCGAATAACAATATTTTGTCAAAGAATTATTTGTTGTTCCACTAAATATACTTAATATATAACATGCATGTATAATAATCTAGACTTTTTCGATCCAAGTTTAGTAGATTATTAAAAATTTCTCGAATATATGCTAGTACGGAAAATACGACCAAGTTGAGAAATTTAAAAAAATGCAAAACTGAGAACGTCACGCAAATAAAACAAAGTTCTTAATATTCTAGCTCGTCAAATGCCAATCGGTATTAAATAAAGTACGAAACAATGTAAAATGTTATTCTTCAAAGCATGCACAAATATTGACTAAGATTATTGAAGTATATAAGTAAACAGGACTTGTTATTTTAAGTTCTTATTTCGAGCTTTTGGAATTCTATTTGCATTCACTTCCACTGGTGAGATTTGCCTATAATTCATTCGCAAGAATGTTCTTTAAAAAATACTATTTCAGGTAGGAAGATGCAAGACTTTATAATGTGGTAATAAATTATTATTAGCCAAGAGTTTGTTTCAAATTTTTGACTTCAGAAATATTCACTACTTTTATTTTTTTTGAAATCAAGAACTAAAGTAGCTTTTATAAAGGAATAGCTCGCACTTTTGACAACTTCTGAAATTTACTATTTCACATATTTGTGTTTAGTAATAGTTTGTTGTTCCAAATCAAAACTAATTAAAATTATTCTCTTATAACACACGTGTTCTAAGGAAATAAACACAGCATGTAGATATATAGCAAAGTAGCCCAATTCGGTGGTAGTCGACACATTTCTAACCATAATTTAGGGTAACAAACAAAACAACAAACAAAACACAATAACGCAAACCTGGTGTTGACCATGTTGTAGCATGATTCCCAGCAATTTATGTTGGATCTACTTTAGCCTTGTTGCAAAATTACTCCAATCTAAGCTTGGTTGTGGTAATATGTACAGTTTAATTTTTTGCTTAAAAATAATACAGAGTTAGGAAGAAATAAGAGACGAAAGGGACATTTCAAATAAGTTCTGCATATTAAGTACCCTTGACATTTAGCATGAAAACATACTTCGAGCACATATTAACGCTTGAGTCACATCTGGCTTATATTTGTAAGATGATTTTGTACAGACGGATTGACGATCAGAAACACAAAATTAAATTAATAAATAGCTTCTGCTGTTTAATAATTAGTATTACGCAAGTCGAACATCATAAAATCAGATTACATAGGAAATTAATCAAATAATGAAACTTATTGTTTAACTATTACAACTTCCTTATGTGATTAATCTCTTATTTATATTTTAGCAAAATATTTGTCGTATGTTTTAACATAGTTCAAAGATTTTTTATAAACTCCAGACTGTCTGGACTGCCACATGTCATGGTTACAGCTCCAAAATAATGTTTAGAAATTGGAATTTCCGAAGATATTATTTTAAATCAAATACAAATATCATAAAAACAAAAATCATAACGACGGACTAGTTATTAACATTAAGTAGATTTAACATATAATGAAGTAAATCTATACATAAATCGGTTGTTTTTTTTATTAAATTTGTTATTTGTCATTTGTTGTTTTCCGGATTTAGTAGGTTATTGACTAGTTCTCGAAATAGTAGTTAACAAATTGGATAATTAAATATGTTTTTCATATATTTCTTTTTTAATTCTACATAGTTAACTAAAGTTAATTCACCTTAAGTCAAATGTGAGAATAGCATCTGTCACACTTTGGCTCTACGTATACATATATTCCGTTAAAACGTCTTCCGTTGTACAAAAAAATGGTCCATATTTAAACTTTATAACAGCCATTGCTTCAGCTTGCTTTAAATACTTATACTTAAACTACTTGTACTATCTACTACGTACTTGTACTACGTTCAAGTAGAGCTTGAAAATACTTATCGTAGATCTGTACATTAGAACAGAATAACACTCTAGCAAATCGGCTTTAAAATGCATATTAACATTGTAGTTATTTACTTGAAATAAGTCAGGTGCAATTTTTAAAATAAAGATTGAAGTATTAGTGCAATAAATACAAACAACCAAAAACTAATAATTTAATTATTTATTTATTTATTCAAAGAAAATTGTATCTTGCGTAATGTTGTTACTAGTTGGCAACACTGAAGATGATACATAATTTGTAATAGAAGCCAATTTTAAAACTAATAGGACTATTATACTTTAAACGTAAGCTTAAAAATAACTGTTTATATCTCAACAACAGTGACCACTGTCATAGTCATAACAAAACCTCAATATAACTGGGTTCTGCAACACATTTATGTTGATACATCAGTATTTCATTTAAACTGATTGCATAATCAATAATAATTCAATTTTCAACTTTAAAATATTTTATTCTCAATTTTATATATTAAGAGAATACATAATAGCCCATATTTTACTTGTGGCGTTAATTAAAAACTAGAGTCGTGCCATGAATTAATATGATTTATTTATCTTACAAAAAGTTTGCATGTTTTTACAAAATGTGCATTTGAGTTCATAACTTCGTAGTTTGTGTCTATTTTCCCTAAAGCTATAAACGTACCTCCTGTTCCGCATATTATCTACAGCATCAATACTAAGTTTACCATATTCTCCAGAATAAACCATAAAATATTCACACCGGTATCTTTTTCATAATAGTTTAGTTCTCCAAAGTATAACCGAATGTCCCTAATTGACTTGACATCTCGCCTAAGCTCTCGCAATGCCTTCTTCGAGCCTACACATATGTTAGTTCTTGTAGCCAGCTCACTTTCCCAGCCATGTTTTATTTGTTTGCTAACTGCGTTCACCATTCCTGGAATGGAAT
>JAQFZG010004779.1:0-11231 GCA_034695465.1 Entomobrya nicoleti
CTTTTTTGCTAAAGTAATATTTCGAATTTTAAAACTGACTTCATATTCGGATTGTACACCTGAAATTACCCCCTATACACAATTTGTTCATAAATATTCGAAAATTTGAACTTTCCCGCCTTTTTTGCTAATGTAGTATTTCGAATTTTAAAACTGACTTCATATTCGGATTCTACGCCTAAAATTACCCTATAGAACCGAGTTTCAGTCTTTAACTCGCACACTTTGTTTTACATGGGATGTTTAGCAAATAGCTGCTCCCTAGTCAAAGTTCACCAACGCAATTTCAGTCCAAAACATGAAAGAAAAAAATAGCCGTTGATCCCGGGTTACTTTCTGCCGGTGAGACAACTATATGATTATGGTTCTCGACTAGGTCCATTCAGGGACTGTTCGTAGTACACAAGTAACAACTACATCTCCATCCCAATCTGAATAACAAAACAGAAAATGCGCGTCTGGATAAGTTTGTTCTTAAAAAACAAGACAAGGGCATTGCACAATTGGAGTAATGCATAAAAGCTAGTTATATATCTATCCTGAAAATATCATGTACATATGCATGTATGTATGTATATATGACAAAAGCAGTCATACATCACCATACTATCATTGCGTTGAGGCAACTACTCTCCTTTTTCATTTTATTCTTCAGTCCACCTCGCTTCACTTGTTCTCTCATCTTTACATTTCTGTTTTGTATTGTATCTGTGATTTGTATTTTACACTCGTGTATCACATCACAAACACTTGTTACTCTTTGCTAAATGACTCATTCCAAAAAATACACTAAAATTTGCAGTCAGCCCAATTTAGTTAAAAAAAATCGAATATTTATTGACTTCAACGAACTAGCTAACAATTTCAATCGACTTTGAAAAACAGCTAAATAATCTAAATCGAGGTTAAAATGAATGAAGATAAAACAAACTGGAGAGTGGAGGAAGTCACGTCAGCTGATTGTGGAATAGAAAGCGATAATCCCAATATTCGAGAAGTACCATCAGAGGTAAGCAAGTGTCTTATATTTATTTATCATCGTCTTTAAAAAACGTTTCTGGTTCAATTTTAAATGTATTTGTGTAATAAATTGTTTTTTTTGTAAAATTTGCAGTTGTGGGCACTAATTTTTGACGAGCTTAAAAAGGCGTACACGAAAGAAAACTGTGCAAATATAAACAAAGCTATGGCTAAGCCGAGAAAGGTGTGCAGAAAGTGGCGTAACGTTATAGACGCGCACATCGAATTCCACGCCAAACTAACGTCCAAATTTGTAAATACAAAATACTATATGAAGCATGTGAGGATTGAAAAGTGTAGTGTATCCAATTTGGCCATTATGTCAATACAACCAAGTGAAATCCCATTTCCTAATCCACATTTGGTCAAGGAAGTTTGTTTTGGTGAATTTGTGTCGAAACAAAACTTTTTAATGTTTGCCAAACATTTTTGTAAAATAGACAGTGTGAAAATTTCCCAGGGATATTGGTATAATGGCTGTATTGAGACAACATCAGATGAAGACGCCATTTTGAACAGGTTTTGGGGTGGGATCGAAAGACTGGATTTAAGTATCCCATTTATGGATTTAATGGTGAAGGGATGGGAACAGGAAAGAAATTTGATTAAAATTTTGAGAAGTGCAAATCTTGCAAAGTTAACAGATTTCAAGATCTCGGCACACTGGCGTTTAATGGTTACCCAGTTAGTATTTATTTTTCTTTCAAGACATACAAAGGTTAAAAATGTTCAAGTTCAATTGGCACCTTTTGACGATACCTTTGGTCAGAAGCGTTTTCTTAGTGACGACGAAACGGACAAAGATGTTTACAGGAACCCTTCTTTGCAAGTCAGCCTTCAGGATTTAGGAAACATCCAATTGGAAAGGATTAGTATTGGTGGAGCGTACGTGAGTGATGTTGTCAGGAAAGCTTGGATGCCAGTAATAATGGCCCAGAAAGGCTTAGTCCAGTTAACAATTTCAAATGTTTGTGAAGCTTCGAAAGTTAACCATGCTGGAAATAATCCTCTGTCATTTGATGATTTTATTCCTTTGCTTGAGGATAACATGAACACTTTGACTTCATTGGAACTGTTAATGTTTCACTTTGGTGAAACTGTGGATTTCCAGATTTTCCGAAAGCTGGGCAAATTGCAGACTTTAAAGCTCCAAAAGCAATATGACGGCAATTTATGCAGAATTGTCAACATGACTAAGTTACCAAGTTCTATCCAAACGCTCTCAATAAGTGGTTTTGCTTGTTTGAATGTACAGTTAAAACGTTTGGTGCAGTGTAAACGTCTAAAGAACCTTTCCAACTTGCAACTCTCGTCGATTTACTATTATAATGAAAATCGACAAAGATCAATGGTGGAAGAGTTTATGTTAAAAATTAATTTGCGAAGGATCTGCTCAATTTGGATACATTAACGGAATGCAAAAGCGAAAAATTCTAGTTAAGATATTTGAAAGGTTTAGTTAATATTGCGTTCGAATTCTTATAAATTTATCGTACTTAGTTTTAATAGGTAAATTTAGATATTTTTCTTCTGAAAATTGTTAAACGAATTGTTATTAAATTTTTTATAAATGTTATAAATGTAATGTATACTAAGGTATTTAAAAATTTAATCAGGAGATGAATTTTACTCTGATTTTTTTGTTAAATATTAGTCTAGTCTAGTCGAGTATGCGTACGTCCATTAGGGAATAGGTTAGGTGACAAGTTATAGCACTACCATTTATTTCTCAATATTAAAATATACCTTACAAATAAATTACTACAAATTTACTATTACCATTGAGAATTCAGCATATAATTTTGTCTTGGTAAAAATCTTATTTCTATTGTAATATTTAAGTTTAGAATATTGCTGAAGTGCAATAATTAGTCAAGTTATGTTAACTGCGCATTGTGTTTCAAAAGCGTTCATTTACTAAACATTCAACATTATGGTTAAGTATTTTTAAGCCTCGATGATAACGGTTTATTACTGTATGGTAAAATGATCATGATTCAGTTGTAAAAAAAGTTACGCTGGTAATTTAGGTAGGTACATTAACATGCTATCATGCAATGTTTAGCTGCATCATAACGACGATTAGATAAGTTTTGTCAAATATTATATTTAGGTGTTGTGGTGATTCGTTATGATAAAAAGTATGATTTGTGATTGATTTTGTTGACATAAGTTTACTGACTTGTCTTGACACAAAATGCAGATATTGGGAAACGTTATAAACAAAATAACCAACCCAACATTATTTTCAATGATTTTTCTGAAAGATTATTAATAAAATTAAATTTTAAAGAGATTTTAACCAACTCGTTCTCAAAATTCAAGTAAATTCCTTCCAAAAACACTCTTTGACGCATAAGAACTTTAAGTAGAATAAAAGTTAGGTACAAAGCCATTAAGGAAGTTACGACGTGTGTACAAGTTATTTGGCTAGTATACTTCCACTTGTCTTACTCTTCTTATCATTTCCAGTTTTCTTCTTCGATGATAACACATTTGAGTAACTAATTTGAACGTTTGTAGGTATTATTGAAGCATTTCCTTCAGAACTTTGAACTGGATTGGCAAATCAGTTCAGTTCCAATTTACAAAAAATTGAATATTAGAATTTAATTTAATATGTGAGTTCATTTATTTTTTTATTTCCAATACCAAGAAGTCCACATTGAAAAAGATATATGAAAATATTTAAACAAATTTCAAGTTAAAGTATCTCACGTTTTCACTAGAATTTTTTTAAATTCAATTTAGAACAATTCTCATTTGGGCAGGTTTTAATGATAACGGTGTGGGTGCCTGGTGAACATCAAATTTAAGAAAATTTGTTCACATCGAAAATTTAATATTGTCCATCTTTTACATCGGTATGTTGCTAAAATTGCATTTAAATTTCTTGCTCGTTTGCTTCATTGACGAAACTTATTAAAATATGATGAATGTCAAGAAGAAAAAAATAATCAATTAACATTCGGACTTACGCACCAAAAATCGTTCAAACTATTTCATAATTCGCAAGCTTATTATTTACATTCTTCTTTTTTTGATCATGAAACAATTGACCTATGACGCGAAGCGTACTGACTGTATGTATTCAATTCAATGCTTTATGAATTCAACTCAATGCAGTACAGTATTATAGGCCAGTGACCACGCAATTTTCGTGATGCCCCAATGGCTCTACACAGAAAATATTTGGACGATAAAAATATAATACCTGAGCTAACTGGTATACTGACTTGAATTGCTAAAACAAAATTCATTAGAAAAAAAACCAACTTTTGTATCATTCGCTTTCCTTTCTTTTATCTTGTTACGCTAATTTAAAGTGAATCGATGTCCATTTGCTTGACAACTTTGATGAAGTGTACAAATACAAATTCATACGGTATGCATGGCCAGCCTGTAAAATAATGAAATGTACATAGATATGTATGTTTGCTTGTGTATATTTAGCATTTTTGCAATACCCGTACGTACGGTGCTACATGGCATAATTTTTCAAGTTTCAAGTCCGCCATTATAATTAGGCACGGAATGGAATATATATTTTTATAATTGTTCAATACACAAAAATTATACACCACAAAATATCATATATGTGTATACATGCATAACAGTAGAAAATAACCATAAGAAACACTGGGCTGGCTGAGGCTATATCATTCCTTTTTCATATTATTCTTCAGCCAAGTTGTGAGCAGCTTGTCACTCGTGGTCGTCTCATCCATTTTGTAAATCTATTCCAGATTTATTTTTTGAAGTCATTTGACATCATAAACACTTGTTCTTCTCTCGTTTGAGCTTATCCTTAGTTTTTTGTAACTCATCTCAGCCCAAGTGGTTAAAATGGATATAGAAATTCAAAGCGAGTATCCATGGATACCAAAAATACCCCCGGAGGTAAGCAACTATTGCATTTTTTCCCCCTTGCTTTTATAGTTATCATAAAAAAACTCAAGTGGTGCAATTTTGAACGTGTGTATAATAAATTTGTTTGTAAATGTTGCAGTTGTGGAAGCTAATTTTTATATCGGTTAAAGATGCGTACAAGCAAGAACACTGCGCAAACTGGAACAACGCTATAGCAGAGCTGAGAAAGGTGTGCCCCAAATGGCGCTACGTGATTGATAATCACATCGAATTCGAGATCGAACTTACGACCAAATTTCTGAGTAGAAATTTTCCCATTCAACATGTGAGGTTTTACAAGTGTAGTGTATCCAATTTGGTCATTATGCCAATACAACCAAGTGAAATTCCTTTCTCTAATCCACATTTGGTCAAGGAAGTGATTTTTGGAGAATTTGTTTCGAAAGCAAACTTTTTAGTTTTTGCAGAATATTTTGGAACAAGGGGAAAAGTGGAACGTGTTCAAATTAAAGAGGGATTTCGGTTTTGTGACAAGGTTGAGACAACTCAAGAGGAACGAGAAGATGAGATTTTGGGAAGATTTTTGAAAAACGTTGAAAATCTGGAAGTGGTCGTGTTACCTGTTGAATTTATGGTGGAAGGTTTGAGAAGGGATAGAAATATGATACGAGTTTTAAGCAACGCTAACCTCCCAAAGTTGAAAGATTTGAAGATCTGGACACACTCGAATTTTATGACAACCCGTTTATTTTTTTCATTCTTGTTGAGACATCGGTCAACAATTGAAAATTTGGACGTTAATACGACCCCATTTGATGATTTAGGTGCTTGCTCACTCTTTCTAGAGGACAAGAAAATTGACAGCGAACTATACAAGAATCCTGTGGCGGAAATCAGGGTTGAGGATTTGGAAACTATAAAGTTGAAAAGGATTACTATTAAGGGTGGCTCACTTAGTCATGTTGTGAGGAAAGCTTGGATGCCGATAATAATGGCGCAGAAAGGCTTACTCCAATTAAAACTGGACCACTGTGGTGGGTCTGCGAAAGTGGATGAATTTGGATTTGGTCCCCTGCCATTTGACAATTTTATTCCTTTGATTGAGTGTAACAAGAGCACACTCACTTCATTGGAACTGGGTATGTTTCACTTTAGCGAAAATGTGGATTTCAAGATTTTCGAACAACTAAGTAAGCTGCAGGTTTTGAACCTTCAAAAGCAGGATGATGATGGTAAGTTATCTAGAATTGTCAACATGACAAGATTACCAAGTTCTCTGCGAATTCTTTCGTTAAGTGGTTTTGCTTGTGTGAATATCTAGTTAGTACATTTGGTAAATGTGCTCGTCTATGGAGGATGTTGGGCCTAAACACTACCATGTATGTACATTTGTTTATCGGTGGTAGTTTAGAAACTAAAAAATTTAGAGAAACTCCTATTTAGAAGGAATGTAATTTTATAATTGGGATATACTTTGAAAGCTTGGTCAAATAAAAATAGCTTTGTGTACTCATATATACTCACCTTGTTAAGTTACGTTGGTATTCCAGCCGAAAACGTAAGCAGATAACTAGCTATAAAATATATTCTAAAGTAAAGCAATTATTATGTTTTGGTGGTGTGATGATTGATAATGATAATAATATTATTGATTTAACGTACATACGTTTATTGACTCTTTGTTGAAATGAAATCAAATATGATTGCAAATTTTACATGTACATGTCATATTTCACCTAGAAACTATAAACATTGTAAAATTAACTAACTTAATATTAGAATTTTTTTATGGATGTGCATTGTGCGGAGTGAGATGAAATGAGTTCTATTTGCGGCTCTATATGAGCTTGTGACTAATATTTATTGCAAATTTATCTTGAAATATTATTACCACTTGTTCTTATAATTTAAATCTAAATATTTATTACTGTGTTTTTTTACATATAAGAAATTATAAATAAAATAAGATATAATTTGAATCACTTATTGAAATTGATGATAATATGAATTTCCCAAATCATAATAATGAATAGTAATTATAACATGACTCGACAATGAATGACAAATTATAATAGCTTTTGGCTAATTTTTGGTAACGGGCATTTGTTTCTCTGGAGATGGAGATTGAGCAGAGTTGAGGACATTGTTGGGGGACTCAAAGTACTTCCTTTTGATTGACTTAATCTTTTTCCTAGGCATTCCACTAGCTCATCTGCAAAAATCCCCATTACCTATTCCCTATTATGGAGTCCTTGTCAAACATTCGAATATCGTCTTCCATTTGCCAGCGTACTGTTTTCTTTAGCCGGTTGGACGGGCATTTAAGTGCCAGACAACTTTTAAGAGTCTTATCTACTTTTGAAGACAAGCGGGCAGCTTCTTCCATTTGAGGGGCAACTCGAGTTTTTGAAATTCCTGATGACTTCTCTGAAACCGGCATATCAAGTTGGGTTTCTCCCTTCAATTTGGCCTTTTCAAGGTCACTGGGCTTCTCAAGACACTTTGACAGTTTTGGAGGCGCAGCGGGAATATTATTAGCCAAATTTGTTGACGTTTTTTTAGGAATTTTCCATCTCAAGGAAGATGATCCCTGCATCAAGTTTATCTTTTTCAAAGTTTCCTCATCCTTTTTAGCTTGGGCAGCTGCAGCGACTTTGGAACTAGAACTGGAACCACCGCCTCCATCAGAGAAGCTCGATAAAGACTTGGACTTGTGTGTTGACGAGAAAAAAGATGAGAACTGATGATAACCTGACTTGTCTTCTTTGCGTTGGTCCTTATATCCATGCTTATCTCTATTCTTCCATACTTTAACGGAGCTGCTTTTAGGGAGCTGCTTCAATTTCTTAACTGGTCCACCAGCTGCATCTACACATTCTTGAGCTCCCGAAAGATCCAGAGCCACCTCGCTTGAAGAACCAGTCACTGGAGGAGTGGGACCTTGTTCCTGGGCGACCATCGAAGTCACTGGGTTATCTGTTGAGGTGACCATCCCACCAAACTGATCACCTTCTCCCCCAACACTTATTGAGGCATCTCCTCCAAAACTTTGACCTGTATTCCCTCGAGTGACCACTGGCTGCTGGTGTTCAACTTGAATAACCTTTCCTCCACTTTCTTCATCTTTGGCAAACTTTCTCCAGCGGTACAAGACCACCCTGCAAAGTCCTCTGATACCTTCATCCTTGCATTCCTTCAACAAGCTTTTGATAATGATAATGAACCGATTTGATTTCAACCTGGGAAGGGTCACGGGTGTGAATATCAACAACTTTAAGAGTTCTTTGAGAAGGGAGTAGTCTTTGTTGGCTATGGCGTTGTTAGTCCATCCGAAAATGACGTGCCATCCACCTCTTTCCATAAACCTTTAAAAATATCCAAAAAATATAACTTGTTAAATTACTTTATAAAGTAATCAATCAAATTGAAAATGTAAATTAAAAATTAGATATATTTTTTAACCTACTGGTCCTTCACAAATGTGTTGCTGGCTCCTAGTATACTTATGTAAGTCTTCTTACTGATCATGTTTTTCGAACACTTGGACATGACCTCACAAGAAAAAAGAAAGTTAATTATTCAACTTGTTATTTAGCTAAATAGTATTACTCAGCAGATGCAATGCAACACGTGTGTAGATATCATGCGTGAATGTCAGTGTTGATCTGTGAACTGTGAAAATGTTAATGTAGGTTTTTATACGAGGCCGACTGGAGTATGGATCGAGTTATCATCTTGAAATAATTTTTTTTGAGGTACTGTGTACATTGACTTGTATTGAGTGCTTCTGTTCAACGTACAACATGCGTATTTAATTGGTGCAGTTGCATCTGTCTGCATATTGCATGGACATCTGGTCAACTCATGTGTAATGAAGCGTATGACCTTGACTAGTGACCACGCAAAATCTCATGATGCCCCGCTAATGCAATGCAATGGGTTGGTATCCACATCCAAGATTGCCAATATAACCTATTGACAGACGTCTTGAAAGAAATAATTAGCAAATCCACCACTGATTTCAATCATTTTGTGAAAGACAACTATTATAATTGGAATAAAAATGAAATAAATGTACCAACAACAGATTTTTCATGACAAATTGTATTTTTTTTAAATATGGCCTTACTACATCACATTTTGTATTTACAATAAATCACTAGTAAAATAATATAGAAAAAGGCTAATATAAAATTAGCAGAGCACAAAAAACTATTAATAGTAATTTTTAGTGGTTTCATAAAAATTAAATTCACTTCAGATTCCTAAACACGGGCTTTTGTTACTTTTGAGGTGGAGGTGGAGATTGATCAGAGATATGGGATATGGGTCGCGTTAAAAGTCCCACTCTTCAGCGTATCCTTTAAGGTTTTGCGAGGATCGGTGATACGGATAACCACTGCTGCGGTGATGGTCACGGGATGAAGGATATCGTCCTTTTTTAACATCTGAGTAACGAGCTCTCCCTCTGCGGGGCTCCTTTTGACCTGTAATAATTAATTAAATCAAATTATCAATTAGCTAATTGTTTTCATTTGAAAGTAAAATAAATTAAGTTGGCTGGTGGAATATCTCTTGACTTACATTTCTCTGCAACTAAAGCAGTAGCACGATGATTTGGACTATCCTTCCCACCACCATATCCTCCAAAGGGACCTCGGATGTCCTCCGGCACTTCCCACCTTACCTTTTTTCTTGGCTTGTTGTTGGGGCGGCTGAGGACTAAGCAGCTTTTAAGGGGTCTTCCAGTCTTTCCAGTTGGAGGGATGGTCGTAATCTCACTCGGATCACATTTCATTTTTAAAACAGAGCCGGGATCGCCTCCTCCTCCACGCTCGGGCTGCAGTACCACAGCTTGTCCCGTCTTGAATTTTCTGATGTCACCAGTCTTCTTCAAAATACATTTTGATAGAAACTTTCCCATTTTAGGAGTTGAGGCTGGTACCCAAATTTACTGATAGTTATACTTTTCCAAGAATCCTGTTCCTTGTCACTTTCCTGCTCCGTTTTCTTTCTCAGTCTGTTTTTAACTTTTCTTTATGAATGCTGCCTTTGCCATTTAATTTTTTCTAAAGAAAATATATATTTTGTTTTTCTTTTCATTATTTTTTATTAAATTGGACAGCTGGAATCTCATTGGAAACGTAACTGTAACTACCTCCCAGAGAAAGCTTGAAAAAGGTGTGGCGACAACGAAGAAAAATGATGAATGATAATCACCACATTATTTTTCTTTTCGATGATCCTTATCCTGGTGCTTATCTGAACCCTTCTTATCTTTCCCCGTCGATGATAATGACTTTGAAACTGACTGAGGGCACTCTACTAACAGGACTAACAAACTGAGGTTCCCTTTTCCGACATTTCAATGTCTTTAGCTTGATCTCCATTATCTTGAGTTAATGGTGGGGGCACCTCACTTGAAGAATCAGGTGCTGGAGGAGGGGCCCCTTTTTTCTGGATGACCATCGGTGACACAGGGTAATTCTGTTGGGGTGACCACTCCATTTTTATTTTCTTCAAATGTCTTCAAATATTTTTCTCCATTTTTCACCATCAAAAGAAAGTGACCATCTCCTCCCCCATCATCAGCTAATGGTACTGTTCCACCAGCAATTATTGAAGAATCTTCTCCATAACTTTGATCTACATTTGCTGGGGTGACCACTTGTTGCCCTCCATTTTCGTCAGACTTGGCAAGCTTCCTCCAGTCGGTCACCACCAGCTTGCGTAGGTACAAGGAGAACACGACCACTCTTCCTCGAAAGGTGTGACCTTGGAGGAGGAATGAGGACCTC
The DNA here is from genome assembly GCA_034695465.1 of Entomobrya nicoleti. Classification (NCBI taxonomy): domain Eukaryota; kingdom Metazoa; phylum Arthropoda; class Collembola; order Entomobryomorpha; family Entomobryidae; genus Entomobrya; species Entomobrya nicoleti. Next base: position 10,689 of record JAQFZG010004779.1, read on the forward strand.
CAGTGCCACTCAAGTCGGAGTGGGAGTTTGGAGTAGATGCTCCTCCAAGGAGGAATTTACAATGGCTCCCTTTTTGCGAAATCCCTTTTTCAAGTAGCGACACGGGATCTTCTTCCGATCTACAATAAGCAAGCAATTAAAATCATTAATTAACTACTTGTTTAAATGTAAAAGTTAAATTATATTGTTTGGCTAGTGGATGTCATCTTGACTTGACTTACTCTTTTTTTGCAGCAACGCCACTAATGTCTTGTTTATCCCTCCCACGTTCACCTCCTCCAGAAAAGTCACTCCCGAACACTCGAATGTCGTCCGGGACTCCCCATCTGACATTTTTCTTTTGTCGGTTATGGTTATCAGGTCCATCCACATTATCTTCAGTAACTGGTGGAGGGGGACTTTGCTGCTGGACGACCATCAATGCCGCAAGGTTATCTTTTGGGGTGACCACTTCATTATCCTGATAATTCGATCTCTTCAAATAATTTTTACTATCTTTCACCGTCAATCCAAAGTGACCACCACCACCTCCTTCCCCACCAT
>JAQFZG010004780.1:0-11230 GCA_034695465.1 Entomobrya nicoleti
AAATCGCACGTGGGTTATTGTCCAAAAAAAATTAAAACTTGAAACAGCTTAGTTTTTGTGTAAAAGGGACCGGAAAATAGGAGGGGAACGCCAATCTAAATACATGGACTTGTGAAAAATTTGCATATTGGCAACTTATATAAAAGAGATTGTGTCTGAATGCTACTTATTCTTAGATTCGGGTATTACGGGCATACATGCTTAAAACAGAAAACAATGATTTAGTTTTGTAAATATATCGGTCTGTTTTATCTACTGCTATTATGATAATTTAAAAGCATGAACGCACGTTCTCCCCAGTGTCATGAGTCATGAGTAATATCTATAATCCTCAAAAGTTTAGACTGGGAAACACAACACTTGAAAAATATTTCATTATGACCTATTAAATGCTTCCAAATGCCACGACATTCACTCGCTCCGGTCAAGTTGCTCAATGTGTTAAATTTGAGTAAAACGCCCCCGCAATCTGAGGTCAGTTTTACAAACTTAAAATCACCGGGTACATTATTATTTCGGAAAATATCATATCTGGTTTCATATTCAGCTCGACTTACGATTAGCAAAATAATGGCTCGCCTGTATGCTTATCAATTTTTAGACACTTCTTCCGCGTTTCATGTGGGTGACTGGCTACGTGACAAAAGATAAACTTTGGCATGGTATTTTGACACATATTCATTCTAACGCTCAAGTACACTATATGCTTATTTTGCTTGCAGAGACTTTCTCCAGTCTTGATGTGTTGTTTACACTCATATTACAAGAACCGGATTAACTGTGTTTCATTCATAAAACCAGAGAGAAAGGAGATCATGATCCGATGAAAGTAATCCTATATTATGTAATTGTATCAAACTGAATATATATCTATCGGTGAGAAGACTAATTAACGTATGTAATATAATATGATGTTACATGGTGTACGATTTGTGTAGGCGATGAGTAGATAATTGAGAATTGTTTTCTTCTCTTGGAAGTGGAATAGACTACATGTATCTTCTATGCCTGAAGGTGCCATTACCCAAAATTATTTTGTTTTACAATATCCCCAACTTAGGGATTTCCTTTTATTCATGATTTAAATCATAATTAGAAAAGTGCTCTCATAGTTGGCCAGAAAAATAAGATAGGAAGCTTCTATTTTTAGAATTGTCATTAATTGCGTATATTTTTATATACTTCTTATTAATTTGCAAGAAAATATAACGTATTTAAATTAAATGGCCAGCATAATTAAACAAAAAAAATGATCAGAATGAAAATTAACAGGTGGATCTGAAACCAAATTTTCTACGTACCATATTTCTAGTTCAGATGAATACCTTCCTTTTTACAAACGTTCCTTGAATGTTGGCCTCATGTTGCAAAAATTGGTCTAAAGTTTCAAGAATTGCATGGTGAATACGCGCATAGTAAACTAATTTTCAACAAGGAACGGTGGGATGCTTTCGCTCAGTCTCACCTAGCCCCCTTTCATGTTGCATATAGCATATAGTTTTATTTCTGATTCTGATTTAGTGATTCAAATTGCCATGTCATTTAAGAAAATCTAATTTGTAAGAATGTTTTTATGCTTGTGTGTAGGCGGTGGGTCTATCCAACAACTTTGGAATCCTTATGTGCTTATTTATAAAGCTGGAAATTATTATAATTTATTTAAGTGGATTCATGGACGCATTTTTACACATTTGCAAATACACAATTGTATTTTTAATGCTATTAAAAGCTCAAAAGTCAGGAAAGATACATGTTTCTCATATTGCCCCGAGTCAAAAGAAGCTTTTCAATATCAATGTAAACACTTGTAGCAATGCCTTCTTTTTATGGAAGCGAGAATAAAGAGTGTGTTTTGAAAAACTTAAAATCACGATTCATTAAACTACTTAAACTTGTAATCGCATAATGTAAAGGAAACAACCTACGCATGGATATTTTAATTTTTTAACGTTTTGTATTATAATAAGTATGCATGCATATTTGAAATGAAATGTTTAGCTTTTATAAAAAAAACTTCTTGAAAAAGAACGTTATTTTCAAAAGTAATTGTATGGAAAAGTAATGCAGGTCGAATTATATTAATAAGCTAAAAAGTTATCAAACATTCTTGAAGTTGTTATTCAGAGCCTCTTAAGTGGATTTTTAATTACCCATTGGCTGGAAATAAGTCTGAAAATATTTGGAATCCCCCTTCATCCTTTTTATAAGCTAGTAATATTTTATAATCCTTGTGAGATTGTAATAAGAATGAAAACAGGAATAAGGATATAATCTATGCATAACGGGCAAAAGCTAATAAGAAAAATAAAATTTACCTTAATCGAGTGTTTTGCTGAGAAATGGCGTGGGTGTAAAAACTTTATGCAGTGAGCCAGTTGATGAAACAAAGTTTAATCGACGTACTTGAAATTATTATTAGTTTAAAAACTTTTAATTGTAGTGATATGCAACTTTTTTGGAGCAAATTATGTATTAGGGATGAAATGTCAACGAATCTGTCTTGATTTTTCTGAAACAAAGTGACACTTTCTTGGCGTTTTTTTTGTGTAGAGAAAAAAAGGTGAGATGGATTTGTGTATGCTTCCGCTATGTACTTTTGCGAACCAACTAAACAACCTTCTTTTCGTTCAGACCTTTCTTCATACAAAGAAAACTTTCTTCAACCGCAAGGGAGAAAGCTTGTTTGGAATGATAGGTCCGCTTTGATGCTGATATTTGGAATGAGGGGCAAGCAAGTGATGTTGCTGGGAATTTATGGAATTCTCTTGAGAACGTGGGTGGGTGGGCTTGCTATTGTGACTCCTTTCCTGTTTTTTCAACTGCACTCAGTTTTATCTTCACGATGTTCAATGCATAGAGGGAAGCTTGAGTATTCCAACCCGTCTCTGCTCTTTGTACAGGTTCAGAGTCCACCCGATCATAGTTTTTAACTCCATTTCACACCGTTCTTTGCTTGTGTTTCATTCTCGCTAGACAAAATCTTCTAGTTGCCAGTAGAGAGTTGACGTTGCTGGAACAAAAAGAATGCATGCGAAATATTGCATGGAAATTTGCTAACATGGTATATAAAGATTTGATAAACTATGTGTGCTTTATTGGGCAGAACCACACAATTAAAAGACAAGAGAGTATCTAATTAACTTATAATTTAATTACATTATTAAGTAGCGCTAGCTGCTTAGTTAGTAAGAATGCGCGACGATGTCTGTCTGACTGTCCGTAGGCACGATAACTTGTGTAAAACTTGAGCTGGAAAGTACAAACTTGGCAGGCAAGTACCTATAGTCATGCCCTACTTCAGTACTGAAAATGGACTAAATCGGCCAACCGGTGTCACTGCCACTACATGTTAAAGGTCACATGCTTCGTAAAAATGTGATTTTTAAAATATTGTATTGATCAATACCAGTTCTTATACTGACCACAATTGTCAAGGAACCATGCCTCAAAACTGAAAAGATTCTTTATGTGTGACCCTAAGTCGTAATGATCACTCATGCACATTTTTTTTTTGAATAACTGGTTTTAAGTTTTAGACTATGATTTGAATGTTAAAGGCTTAAAGTGAATGTTCAAATGCCAAAAAGTACTATTTTAATGTCTCAAACGAATAAGTTAACGAATTCAATGAAATTTAAAGAACATACTAGAATGTTTTTGAAGTCTTTAAATATAAATTGAATGAAACGTTTTAGAAACTACTTGCTTTCCTAGCGCTACTTCTTTTCATCTACCTGCTTGCTAGCAGCTTATTTATACTTATGATTACAGACAAAAAGCTTTAATTTAATTTAATGGTAATCTTCGATATTTAATAAAAAGTTGCTCAAAATTACTACCTTAAAACGGAATATGATATGAATGGGTTATATTTGAGAATTGAGGTAAGGCCCCGAGAAATGAATGCTTAATTGATTTAAGAACTTGTTGCATGCACAACCACGCTAGCACAGTTTGACTCCTACTCAAACCGAACCTAATTTCAAAACAGGGATCGGATAATTTTTACTTATCATAGCACACGCTCTGGAATGCAATCGACAGAACTTTCATTGAGAATAGTTTACAAACTAGAGCTGGAATTAAATTACGTTAAGTTGATTCAAAATTAAAGGTAGAAGAGAGATTTTTATAGGATGCTTAAGGATTTCTCAATGTTGCGCTAATCGTAAGTAAAAAAAAGCAAAATTAGCCAAGTACACTTGATACAACGATAATGTCTTCATAGACAATTTTTCATTCATTTTTTTTGTGAAAACCTACATATAATATACTACGAATAAATTGTATCGTCCTGATGCAAAGTGTTCATTCAGAAAATAAGTTTATGAGAAAAGTAACACTTTTGGTCAAAAAACCAAGAAATAATGGAAAGAACGAAAACAGTTTTATGGACGTCATATGTAATAGAAGCCTGGAAATTTTCAGAAGAAAATGCCGCAACAAACAACGCTGTACTCTAGAAGTTTAAACATTAGCGTTATAGTCAACACTTTCGTTTTTTTCATGCTGCTCTTGAAAGAGAAATAGCACGTAAGCAGATTTTTAAAGTTAAAATATCGGAAAAGGAAGTTCTTTCATTTTGTGAAGGGGATCTGTTGAATGTGAATGATTGTGCAAACAATTGCGATGATTGCTTCTTTCAGACAGAAGACATACTGTTTGCAGTGCAGGTGGTGGCGTTGGTGAGTCGATGAGTATGGTTATTAGTATATCCACGCATATTGAGAATTGAGAATTTCGGGAGAACGTCTAGCATCTAGAGAAAAGGTGAAGTGAGCGTTGAAGTACAAATTTTTAAGAAAATGGCAGAACGTTGAGTAAACAAAAAACAGGATTGTATATAGAATTGTATTTTTTTATAATGTAGGGTTATTTTTATTTTAAGTTCCAGAACACGTTGGAGAGTGTTGGATTATTTGCAAGGGCATCATCAATTTATTTATGGATGAGTTGTTTTGCCAGCAATGATCTAGAAATGGATTATTGTATCTACTCCATTCATTAAGAAGACAGCATGTTTATTACCTGTCATCACAAAACGCTTACAGGCGCATCTGGAATTCTGGCAAAGCTATGCATGTATTGAGTACGCACGAAGTCTTAACCAAAAAGTTAATAAGTGTCAAAGCAAAAACTTTTTGGTAATTATGTTTAAAGTTATAATTTACAGGCTAAGCTTTTTGACGTCGGTCGTCGCTATTTGAGGCTGTAATTTGACCAAGTTCACTGTCCTTTAATGATGAAATACTATTTTTACACATAGCTATTTACTCGAAAAGTAGCATGTATATTTTGCAGTTGATGCACTGTTTTTATGCACTCATATTTGAAAGAAAGTAATGTGTCATTTGAATTTGTCGGGATGCTGTTGTAATTAATGTTAAATAATTCAGTTCAATTGAGGGAAAAAAATTTCAGAGGGTGCCACAATATAAGTATATACTTTATTTTTCGATTTAATGGTAAAGCGAGGTAGGAATTGCTCAAATTTACTATAGTAAACCCGCGTATAATTAATATTAGAAGATTAAAGTCACGTTACTATTGAGTATTTTAACAGCTGCCTTTGTTTTGGCTTCAGTTCGAAATAATACTACTATAAAGCTAATTTTCCAATAAATAAATGCTACGTTTCTGTCAGTCAAAAGGGAAGATGAACAATGAACACCGTCATGCATAGGCGGAGATAACCTTATTTTTGCTAATCATCTATTATTGTTTTTTTAAAGGAAGGTTTTTAAAAATTATTTACGAAAGCACAGCAAAATATAAACCGGAAATTTAAAGCTTAAATGCCTCATGAATGAGTGTGAACAAACAAGTTTAGGAGAAATAGCTAACACTGGATAAAATGTCAACTTTTGTACTTTCCTGTAGCATTAGGAAAGTAAGTTGCTAACTGAAAAAGTTTACTTTCGGGCATAAATATAAATACTTTCAAGCATAAGCATACCAAATAATTCGATGGTATAGGAGGAATTAATATTGTTCGAATCTAAAATCTATGCCGTTATCAAAAATTCCATCTAGAAAAATTCAAAAGGCATTTAATCAATCAACTGCTTGTAAGCAGATTTATAAACTGGGCTTAAGATTAAAATGAATAACATACTATTTTTAAGTCGACAATTAACACTTGCATGCACTTGATAGTTCATGACTCGTAAGTGCGCAATGTTACAAACGATACAAATTACAATTAATCAATCCCTTTTATGAAAATGGTGTCTTTACTCAATCAACGTAAATACTAACTATTTTTCTACAAATTACCGACATTTTTTAGACACAAATAACGTAATAGTTTCCGCTTATTTAATTCAATACCGGGTTCATCTAACAAATCGAGTAAACATCGGGGAGATCACCATTCAAATTTGATTTGACTATTAAAAATACGTACTTATAAATGACAAAGAAAGATGAAATCTTTCAAATTAATACCAAAAATGGTGACTCATTACATTACCATTATTACACGAACACGATGTTTTATATAATGTGTGTGTATTTGTGTACTGAAGTTGATTGCGACCATTTCTATGCATGGTTTCTAAATACTAATTTCCAAATACAATTTCGTTACGATAAAAATCAACTTTGGGTGCTGTCGATCAGCCTCCATCAATACTGATTATTAAGCCTACGCAATTTCTCAGCTCTCACTTTGTATGAGATGGCAGGAAGAATACATTTTTGAAATCGGACATACGCTTCCCCAATTTCACTGGGTGTTAAAGCGAACATACTTTTAGCAAGTTGAATTTCTTTGTTGTTATTGGTAACCTGCAATGAGAACAAAAAGATAAATTTGTTGGACTATTCATACTATCATCTTCATACTAAAGTTTTAATTAATCATACTGTTAGTCTAACCGATTTGAAATGTACCTTTTTCAGTCGTTTAGCTTCCAGTTCACTAGCTTGTACCAATATTTCAGATACGCTGTTGCACTGATCGTCCTTCCGTTTCTGAATATCATAAAATAAGTCAGGTCAGTATAATGTGATAATAACTTTAAATAAGTAAATGAATGTATGTAGTCATGAATTTTATTACCTGAAATGCAGGAGCGGACATGCACGTTTCAGGATTCATTGCTCTTGAGTCAGAAATCCGGTAAATTGGGTTGGTGCTGGGAATATGCTCACGTCTGACCATAAACGCCAGATCAACCATTTGCGATACTATCTCATACGCAAGAAACGAAAGAACTTCCATAAAATTACTCCCCATTTTGAAATCAGACCGAGTATTCATGGATACCCAATCCTGCAGATTTCCTATCTTCCGAGCAAAGGAAACCGATCGGGCTTTTGAATAGGTAAAATATTTTGGATAGCTAATCTTCTGACTTATTTTGTCAGCTCGAAGAGCTTTCTCAGTTTTTGTAGTTTCAATAATATATTCAGACTCGAGTAATTTTGTAAACTCTCCGGATTCATCAAGTTTATCAAGAATGGCACGGATTTCCTCCAGGTAGGTTTTTGAAGCAGCGACAACTCCTTGGTTGATTTGATTCATTCGTTGAAATCTTTGTTGTTGATCTTTAGTTGCTAAAAATATTAAAAAAAAGAGCAAGTCGTTTATTCATCATCAATTTCATCTATATATTTGATTTTATAAACATCACAAAATAATCAGCCTTACCAAAATATTTAAGCAACCTAATCAATCTTGATTTCTCGTTTCTGATTGCATAAATTGGTTCCTGAAGTCCTAAACTCTTGGAACCACTTATCGCTGCGATGGAGTCGCAAACGTAAACGAATCCCTGTAATTCCTGCTTCAAGACAGATTCCATCAACCGAATGGATTCATCCAACGGATTGCACGTGTCCCCAAAAGCGTGCATCATGTTCCTCAAATCTGTAAATATAAAATAGTAATCTAAAACTTTGCACTCTTCTTCCTATTTTCTAGTAAAATGATTTCCAAAGTCTTACAAACCTGAATCTATAGAGATTTCCTTTTGGGAACCACTGGAACCGGAAATGGCATCAGATAACTTCTTTGTGTCTTTATCTTTACTACTCACACGAGCTCTCTTGCTACTAATGTTAATATTTGGGGATGGAGTTAATGATCCAATGGAAGTGAACACCTTGGTTGATTGTGGTGCGGCGTGCACTCGGACAGTATTAACCGATGTCACTGTTACCGTTGATGCTACTGGCGTTACGGAATGTGTTGCAGCTCCAGCTGCAATGGCAGTGGATAAATAGGTATTCATACTGCCAACTCAGCGATCTGCTATCCCGATAAACTCAAAAGAATTAACCTACGACCTAACAAGTTTTAAAAACGATTTACTACATTGATTTCTCATCAATTAAACAAATTGACTTTCCAATTCTATCACAAATTCCACTTACATTTCCTCGTTTCAATAAACAAAATCCTCCTTCCATGTAATTACCATTACTAAAATTACCAGTAAACTTTATGAGCAGTTATTTCAAATTATGTACAACGACAAGAGCAGGTACCAACATTTTCTGGAAGCCCTTCCGCAAGGACTGTTAACTAGTTGTGAACAAAGGATAAGAGATTCTTGAACAAGATCAATACTTCATAGTACAGCCCTTTATGCAAGATTAGATCTGAATGAAGTTACATTAATTAAATGCAACAAAGACTTCTTATTAACTTTTCCCAAAAGACGCTTTCTGAATGATTGATAAACAAAAAAGTGAATGCGTCAAATTGAGTCAAATTTTCATAACAGTTCCCTACAATCTAGCTTTACTTGAATACTTAAAGATTAGTAAATATCATGAAAAGTAACAAAGTAAAGTTTAAAATGACATGTAAACTATTTCCTAATGACAGATTGTTTAATCTTTTTACCATTTCAAATAGTCAATGAGTTCCCGGCTTGTATTCTGTTTTGATAGTACTTCAATGACCAGCTGGAGGTCTATGGTATGTGCCACATTGATGCATCCTTCATATGTGTGTGCTTCAATACGAAAGGGAAAAGAGGGCTTTGGCGTTTCAAGAGTTCTTTTTCTCTTTTTTCCAATGAACAAAGGATTTCGGAGGGTGTTGCGTTGCGGAAAAACATCTTCAGATCATAAAAACACCATAAATCCCAATGACATAACTAGTTTTACTAACGTAACTGCAAATAGAAACGAAATCATTTAGATTAGTGCTTAATTGTTCTATCATTTTTTAAATGGAGTCTTGACTTTGTGTAGGGTTAACTGTGACTGAGGCCAAAATCTACAATTTTCATTTTTTGCTTGACCAGTTGACCAAGAAGCTTGCTTATTTTGCGGATTGAACTTGAACGTAACTCAACGCAACGTGTATGATTTAGCGGTGGGAGTTTTTGTAGTTGGCTGTTATTGATTGAAATGGGATAGGAAGGGTTATGCTTTGACACTGGCACTGTTATTATTTTAAGGTAGTTTATAAATTCTTTTTGTAGCTTGCAGTGCAGAGGGAAATCGGTCGCGTCGATGTAACGTTTCAATGGTGAAAGCCAAAGGACAACCCAAATTCCAATTTGGGTAAAAACATGCATAAATGTAAGCTATATATAAATATGGAGGAAAAAATAGGGCAAAGTTTGTCCTTTATGATGTTGGTCACATTTCGCAAAATGAGAAAAACAGTCTGTTGTCAGAATCGGGATTGCTATTTTACGCATAAAGTCATAATAAATTGAAATGATTCTACCAGATTTTTTTTCAAAAACACGCACATTAATCATATTTGTTAGTAACATTTAGTTTTATTTTAATCCATTGAACTGTTTTATCTGCTCGATAATTATGATTTTAATTTTTACCGTTACTTCGTCGACTACACACAAATTACTTTGTGCAGAACTCTTTATTCCAGCCGAGAAATCCGTTTTTAGTGGTGATTTTTTTTCGAGCACGCGAAATAAAGAGCAAAAGTGCATTTTCGACATGGAGGTCTGAATAATGCAAGCGAGCGATGCGTGAGGTCTCGGCGAAAAGTGGTCATAAGTTAGAGGGCGAAAAGTCATACAGCTGTAAAATCCTCTGCTGGGAGAGAAAGGGTTAGGCCAGCTCAACTCAATTTTTTCGAAACCATGTTTCTCATTAAGAGTTAGCTACTGACCAAAGGGCCCATTGTACTATACTAGAAAATTTACATCTGGCCAATCTTTGACCTGGGTCATCCGAATTGACCCGAAATCAATATGACATTGACCCATATAAATATATATAAATAAAGTCCTATATATGTATACCAAGTTGCATGAAAATCGGTTTAGGCATTTACAGTTTACAGTTTACGAGTTTTATAACAAAAATAATGTTTTTTAGCCTGCGATTTTTATTTAAAATGCAAATTGTTGTTTTTCAAAAAAACGTATTGATTTATATTTCATCATTAATTACTATGTAATACAATCCTTAAAATTGTCCGAAACAATTTAAATATTAATGAGAGGGATAACATTTTTTATAACATTAGCAAATCAGGCGGAAACTATTTTTCAATAAAAATTCAGAAAGGATTTTCTTTAAATCTACCAACATAAAATATTCTTACCCCTGTTTGTGCACAAGTTTTTATTTTCTATTACCATTGATGCCATTTTCGGTCTAGTTAGTATGAAGAAATATTAGCAGGGAAACTACCATAGTTTTAACTGTAATGATGTGACCATGATAGAAACGTGGGGATGTGTCAGTTGATAATTATTTATTCATATTTCTTCGATCACCTTTTTATTTATAAATAAATACCTGGGCCAATGATTTCGACTCCTGTAAAATTGCTTTGCTTGGCTCAATGTTCATAGCCCAGCGAAATGAAAAGCGTTGAAATACGTAAGGTGACGTTGACACCATCACATCACGCTGCGCTATACACCTGGTCAAACCCAGCAAGCAAAATCACAATAAATATATCATGTAAAATTTTCTGTTGGTTTTTCTATCATTAAGCAATTATGGTGAATACAAGACGAGGGAACAAAGAGGAGGGTGAGTTTTTTGCATGATACCAGAAACCAAAATAATGATATTCACTTTTCACCCTTCGTCCTTTGGTTAACTTTTGGAAAGTTTGTATTTCAAAATATATATATATATATATATATATTTACCAACGATATATATATATATATATATATATATTTACCAACGATATATATATATATATATCTACTTTATATAAGTTGCCAATATGCAAATTTTTCACGAGTCCATGTATTTAGATGGGCGTTCTCTTCCTTTT
>JAQFZG010004781.1:0-11227 GCA_034695465.1 Entomobrya nicoleti
TATCATTGTTTTAGGAGGTTTGGCAAGCATTTATTTTGAGTCAAAAGCGTTGCTGGAGGACATCAAACGAATGAGAGGATTTCAAGGTATTTATAAAAGCAGAGATATAAAGTGGATACATAGATTTTATACTAGTTGTACTCCAGTGAAATGCAAGTTTGGTGATTTAAACTTTGTCGATAAGCATACGCCTTTGAGTTGCATGGATTTTGCGAATGCGTTAACTGTAAATATTTTGCTTCTGGGCTAGCCTATATCTTACCTAGTTTAATTATTTTTACGTAACGCACAACATATAATGATCAAAAGGATTTATTTATTATTTGTTAAAATTTTATGTTAACACCGAAGAATTTGGGTTTGAGCATGAAAAATAAATGAAATTCTACTTATTACAGCGTTAAACATAAAACGCAAATTTACAATAGCACGATTTATTGAATCCAAACTTATACTGAATATATGGGAATACTAGGGATACTGCATACAGTGTATTTATATTTTTATCTTCTGTTAAAATTGGATTGCACCAAAGCATAAATTCATAATTTTTCTTGCAAGCACTTATAAATAATTTCTGAAAAATAGCAGTTAAGAGTAATAAGTAGTTGACTTTTGGAAGGGATTTCTGATTATTCTGCTTAATTTTATGGACGCATAGCCAGAGTATATTTTTCGGACAACTCGATTTACAAAATAATTTTCGGATATAATATCAGTGCCGTGGTTATAAATACATGTGCAAGTACTTTAAAATATTGTTAGTATAATTTAGTCAATTCAGCATTAACTCTCAGAATAACATAGTCTAAGCTACAGTAAAAAAAAAATTAATGTACACGTGCAAGCTATTGAATAACGAAAAAAGAATCTTTAACAATGTTTTCTTGCTGCATCGAATGTATAACTTATCTTATAAACGTATAATAACGTTGTTCACATAGAAATATGCCTTCAATAGACCCTTTAAGTAGTATTACGATACATTATTGTTACTTTAATTTATTTATATATTAAAACATAATTTTTTAGACCATTCTCAATGCTCAAATCTTTTAAAAACTAAGCAATTATATGTCCTAATGTACATGTATGTGCTTTAAAACGTAGATACATCCAAACTATATGCAAATACATTTATAAATTTGTACGAACCACGGAAGCTTCACAATAAAATCGAAATTCAGTTTTTTTTTTATCATTTGAGTTTGATTTGACTTTTCAAATAATGTATTGATTCACTTTTAAAAATATGTATGTACGTTTTCAAAGCGACTTGACTTGTCGTTTACAAATAATTTAGTTCCATATTCGCAACAAAACTCCCTGGCTATTTCGGTTTAAAACATCAAAGAAAAAGTCGACTTCAGCTCCTTCCCAAGCTCTAAAAAACGGCCCACAGCAATACGTTTGAGTTCTAGCATTTTTGAGTTTTCTTTTCTGATATTGAGGTTAGTTCGTTTAAGTTTTCGGTTAGCGGACGTAGGCATTCACCGCTGTACACATAATCTTATAACAGCGTAGAAAATTACTGAGCAAATAACTGTACAAAATGGCATTATCACGTCCAAAGTCGGAGGAAGTATGTTTATCTACCTGATAGTGCCTATATTGGACAGAAGAAAAATTTCAACTCCAACTCACATAACAATAAGGTCGTTCAGATGTTTATTATGTGCTTTAGAAGCCGTTAGTAATTTAGCAAACCAGTCAAAAAAATCATGGAACTTTTGGTAGTTTTTTGTGTCATTATTGCAAGACTCGTGAACAAATGTGTTGAAAATCCTGTGTATCTGCATGTTGACTGATAACAAATGAGCCAGCCCAAAACAACACACTGTTATCCTTAGAAGCAGCAGCAAAAATTAAAAGGGACAAACTGACTTACCTGAGTACACAACTTACCTTCCACATGTCGAATGGCTTGACTCTGGGGAAAAATTATAAAAATCAGGGAAATAACAAATCCTTATAAGTGGGCAGTTTATATGGATGATGAAGATCAAAAAATTGATTTGGAGTATTATAAAGCCAAAGTATGAATTTATTGAGCTAAATTTTAAACAAGTCAGGATTTTTTTATATGTTATATAATATTTAAAAAATATGTAAAAATAGATATATTACGCACGCAACATTCTGCAAATTCATACAAGAAATAGAGAGAAAAAATTGTGTGCCATATTTTACTCAATACGGATAAAATTATACGTATTTACAATATACCTTGATTTTCGTATGTAAACCCACACTGGTTTATTATATATTTTAATATTAAGCTCTGTATAAACGTTAATCAAATTTATTTTGACCAAATATTCCTACGACTTCGATTTTTAATGAATTGATCCCATAACAAAAAAAAATATTCTACTTAAATTTGTAAAACGTTGCATTATATTCCATAGCAGAAATATAGATGCCCGATAAGTGCATTTTTTCTATAACCTTTCGTTCTAACGAAGAATTACATGTTGTAAAAGTCAGATTTCGACTTTCTGACCAGCTGCCTGGTAATTTGTGTATTTTATATAAAAACTCGTGTACTTCTTGAAAATATCCTGTCACTCCAAGTTTACTTCTTTTCTGTGAACTTTCTCCATTTTACATACTGTCTGCACAAATATTTTAAAGAAAAGACAAACAAAACCTAAAAAAAACACTTCTGGGAATATTGACTGATTAGTTTGGGGGTATCATGATAATTAAATTTCTATTAGTTTCTTGTCTTTTGGTTTGCGTAACCAATATGTTGAGCTGTGAAGCCAATGGACGTGGTCCAGCCGCTGGTCCAGGTAACCGAAACAAGTTACCTGTCATGAGTGGCAGCATGTTTGGCAAGCGGCTATACAATGGTAAGTGAATATACACTTATAAATCAATAATAAGAAGGGGCATTGCGAACAATACTTTATTGTAGCTCTTCAATATTTTTAATAGGTGAGTCAGCTAATTCAGTTCCCCGTATTAAGTTGCCTGGTGGCAGCATTTTTGGGAAACGGAATGACAATGGTAAGTAGGCATATCATTAAAATTCCAATGAAAATAAGGGGCAATGCGGAACATTACTTAACTGTGGATCTTGTATATTTTTAATAGGTGAATCAGCTGCTTCTGTTCCCCGCATCAAGTTGCCTGGTGGCAGCATTTTTGGCAAGCGGTTTGATAATGGTAAGTAAATATAACACTAAATGTGAAATTATAAATTAGAGTACATTGAAATTCTTTATTATTTATTGTTATCTTGAATTATTTTTTATGTAGGTGAATCAGACTCGATTATCGAAAACGTTTCAGTCGAATTCCCTTACGATGCTGATGAACGTTCAATGTCAAATGTTTGCCAGTCAGCATATCGATCAAATATTGCGAACATTTTGGCTACGCCACCAAATCTTTGGCTGTACAACATGGAGAAATTGAATTCCATGTGTAGCAAGTGAATGCTGAAAACTTGTACACAAGTTGTTTAAGTTAGATACACAAATTGAAAAAAATTGAATGTATGTAATATATTAGAATGTATAATGCACAAATAGTGCTTACCAAAATCAAATTCAAGTTGAATTTGAAGATGTAATGTTTACTCATAACGTTAAGTATTATCTATTTACTTGGTTTCTTGTGACAATCTTTCTCCAACTTTAATTTTAATATTTACAACTTAATTTTCAGCTTTTATTGACTGCAAAATAAAAATAAATACCAACGGTCAAGCAATTAGTTTCATTTTTCTACATCTGTTCATTTTTATAAAATATTATCCTTTACATTTTCATATACATTAACGGATTAACACAATACTTGATACTCGATACTTGCGATCACAATTAAAAGCATAAAGAATCAAATATTCAAGTAGATCACCAAAATTAATTAACAAAGTTGTTGCATGCAAAATGAATGTTGGATAAAAAAACATTAGAACACATACCAATAAAACTGTTCTCGGGACATTTTATTTCATATGTAAGCGTCCCAGCGATTATTATTCATGCTAAGGCTAGGAAGACCTTGTAAAGCTGCATTCTGGTAAGATAGGAAAGATTGATAGATGTGAAATTGTACGGGATCTCTACAAGTTGTATGGTTTTGTTTGTGTAATGCAAGGAGAAAGTCCAATTCTTTATTAGATAATAATGCTTCGTTATATAAACTAATAAAAAATTTGCATGAGTTTTATTTTTCGTCCAGTTTCCCATACGATTTTTATGGTGGAGTTTTTTACTATAGATAAGTATGTGTGCATACCTTCGTAGTCCGTACGGGTACAATATTTTCAATATAGTATAGCAGACAGTAAAAGTTTAGCTTTGGTAAAGTATTTTTCCACGATGAACATAAAATATTTAGTATTACTGTTACATGTGGATCTTATATGTTAATTCTGCACTTGTTTCACCCAAATCGCATATTTATTTGATGTAAACCTCAAGAAAAACATGCAAACGCAATTTGGGCATTTCACAATCCATCGTTCACTTAACATATTTAAATTCCTTTTCTTTTATATAACTCCACGTGTCCAAGTAGAGTGTGTTGGTTAATATTGTCAAATAATTAATGATTATGTTACGACCACTGCTAAGGTTTTTGTCCCGTTTGATGATTACCCGTAATTTTGGCATTTCCCGTTGCCACCTTTTGACTTAATATTTGATTCGAAATGATCTAAATAAAGAAGTATCACGAGATGGGATTGACGTCATGTTACCATGTAACACCACACATACTTGAATACCTTAGTTTCATCTAATATGCAGCTCGTGTTTTAATGGTTTAATATCTTTGCATCAGGTTGGATAACTAAGTGACTAGACATTTAAATAGTTTAAATACTTTTAGACTTTCCTTTCTCCACAGCTTGGAAAAAAACATGTTATTTCCCAGTTGACTTTCTCCATTTGTGTACTGTTCCGTTTAAAAACTAACAAAAAATCTCTGCAAAAATGTCTCTTTTCTCAGGCGGTTTCCTTAAAACTACGATTTCTTCCTTTAAAATAATTGACATGTTTTGGAGTCTCCCTTATAAATAATTAACTGTCGCCTTCTCATGGCCTACATAAACTTCTTCGTTATTATCCTCCAAATGGGATGGACTTGGAGATATAACAACATCTTGGTCAAAACGTATTGCGTCATGTGTGTCGCAGTATATGTGACAATGCTCGCCGGCAGTCATCTGAACTACAAAAAACTGGATTTTCTTTTGGGTTTGCTAAACAGCATGATCAAATACGAAAAAAGAAAATTACCAGGGAAAAATTCACAGGAGAGTGGAGATGGGGCAATGAAAGAATCCAATTGGCTACTCAAATCCCTTATAATTTACAACGCGGTTAGTGTCATCCTGCCAGTTCCATACTTTTTCAATACAGTTCTCAATCCATGTTTGCCCAGCTATGTTGGATCGTTCCTTGTACTAGATCAGTGTGATGCTAAGGCACTAGGCTTGACTCCAGATGTTATCAATGTGCAAATTGGAGAGAAGATTTGTATCGCCTTGATTGCATTCTTCAATTGGCAGTTTTTAATACCTGGCATGGCGGTTCATCTTTGTCTAATTTTGGTGCAGAGACAATGCTTTCGTTCGTACATACAGCAGTATGACAGGTATGGCAAATGGGGCATTATGAGAATTTTTCTACTTTGAAATTTCTAATTTTTTTTTAATTTTAGAGAAATATCACGAAAAGAAATGATGATCAATTCTAACCAGCCTGTCAACATTCAACTCACCACTTCTGACATTCGACAACTTCAAGTTATGACGGTCAACTATCGCCACATCAACTCAAATCTTGTGATTATACCTTACATGGCTTCGGGAATAGCAAGTGAGATCACTGCTTTGTACAATTGCGTTGCTTTAACAATGCCTACGCAAATGTTCATCTTTTCGTTGTGGACCGCACTGGTGAATGCGTCAACATTTATATTCGCTTATGGATGCTTGGCGGATGTGTATCAAACTTCATTGGAATCGTAACAAAGTACCATTCGTAATACAAGCTTAATGAGAAATAGGTGGTTTAGAAGGTATGTCCGCTTAGTTCCCACTTTGAAGATAAGGTTTGGATCTGGAAACGTTTTGGAAGCGCAAACTCCATTAAATATTCAAAAGTTTGTTATGGATCAAACAGTTAGTTTACTGCTGATGGGTTGAAAAAATATATATTTGTTTTGCAAACTTAAAAAAATTCCCACCATTTATCATTAAATCATTTTGTTAACATTACAAACAAGTACCTAGCCACATGAAGTACATATAGAGATTATGATTTTTTATTATATTTTTTTAATAATTTTTTTTTTCTTCTGATTTTTTATTACTTTTTTTAAATTCAAATATTTTGGATTGCTTCTGATTTTTATGGTAATTTTTTTATTCAATTTCTTTAGATTGTGTCGGATTTTTTAAAACTTCAGTATTGTTATTTATTCAAATTTTTTTGTTAAATTTTTTAAAATGTCCTTCAATATCGGTAATTCTTTACCATTTTAAATTTTTTTGTTGATCAAATATTTGTACGACTTCAATTTATATTGATTTGATTACAAAAAGTATTCTACATAAAGTATTTGTAAAATATGACATATCTGAAAGAATGGTAGATAGATACCTAATAAGTGCATTTTGAAATTACCTTTCGAAGCCAACGTTGGTTACATCATGCTTTACGAACCAGAGTTGGAGTTTCTGACCAGCTGTTGTAAAATATGTATATTTTCTATAAAAAGTCGCGTACTGCTTGAAAACCTCTTCTCATTCTGAGTTCACTTCCTTTTTGTCTAGTTTTTTTCCATTTTACATACAAGCTGATAAAATATTTTAACGAATAAAACTAAAAAAAAACTTCTGGAAATATTGACGAAAGAGTTTGGGTGTATCATGATAGTTAAATTTTTATTAGTTTCTTGTCTCTTGGTCTGTATGACCAATATGTTGACTTGTGAAGCCAATGGGCGGGGTCCATTATTGGGTCCAGGTAACCGAAACAAAATACCTGTCATGAGTGGCAGCATGTTTGGCAAGCGGTTTGACAGTGGTAAGTAAACAAATCAATAAAAGTACAAAACGAAATAATGGGCATAGTGTAGCTCTTCAATATTTCTAATTGTATGAAGCAGGTCCTTCAGTTCCCCGGACCAAGCTACCTGGTGGCAGCATTTTTGGGAAACGATATGACAATGGTAAGTTAACACGATTCATTAAAAGTCGAACAAGTTACAACATTTCATTTTTGATCTTCATTATTTTTAATAGGTGAATCATCTGCTTCAATTCCCCACATCAAGTTGCCTGGCGGCAGCATTTTTGGGAAACGGTTTGATATTGGTAAGTTAACATTTATTTGAAGGTTTAATTAAAAATTAAAATTATACTAAAATTGGTAACTAATTCTTGTTGCTTTTTAATTTTTTTTTATTAGATGAATCAGACTCGATTGTTGAAAACGTTTCCATTGAATCCCCTACCGATGCTGATGATCGTTCAATGTCAACTGTTTGTCAGTCTGCGTACCGATTAAATATGGCTAACATTTTGGCTTTACCACCAAATCTTTGGCTGTACAACATGCAGAAATTGAACTCCATTTGTAACAAGTGAATGATGAAAAATTGTACACATGATGTTTAATTTTTAAATAGTATGTACAATATAGTACTGTACAAATAGTGTATACTCAAATCAAATTCAAGTTGACTTCTAAGATGTAATATTTAATCATGCCGTTGAATATTATGCACTGATTTGATTTCTAGTCTTAAAATCTTTCTCCGACTCCAATTTTAGTTATACAACCTTATTTTTAGCATTTATGGACTGCAAAATAAAAGCTTATATGTATTAACGTTCAAGCAATTCGTTTCATTTTTCTACGTCGGTACATTTTCATAAAATATTCTCGAATAAAATAGCATACACAATGATGGTTTAAAGAATCGGCAGGGCACAAAATATACAACACTTATGCAAGCATTTCTTGCGGCCTCAATAAAACGCATACATAATCAAATATTTAAGTAAATCACCAAAAATAATCAACAAAGTTGTTTCATGTAAATTGAATGCTGTTTAATAATAAACGATAGAATACATATAAGTAAAAAAGTTCTCAGGATATTTTATTTTCATTTAAAAGCGTCCAAGCAATTAATATCGATGCTAAGGCTAAGAAGACCCTAAAAAAATTACATGATGATGAGATCGGAAATATTCATGTTGGATATGAAATTGCACAGAATCCCTATAAGTTCTTTATTATATTTGATATCAAGCACAGAGAAAGTCCGATTATTTATTAAGAGACGATGCATTTAAAAATATGGACCAATATACAATTTGCATGTTACCCAAATCTCAGATATGATTGAGTTTAATTTATTTGATCAATTCCAATTAAAAGAAGCCCATCAAACAAAAAGCTTTATTGCATCATCATTCATCATGCAGACCATTGGAAAATTATACTATTTCCCGACATTATGAAATATTGCGCCATTTAAGGACATAAATTTACGGTTGGATGTTTGGTTTGGATGTTTTACGATTTCGTTTTTAGAAATTTAATTCAAATAAACTGCTTTATAATATGCTTTTTTAAACAACCCAAACAAATTCATTTATTAGTAAATTGGTTTTTATTACGAAAGATTTTGAGCCAACTTTCGAATTATTTCTTTCATATAATTTCAATTAGACAACGTGTTTTACCAGATGTTTGTATTTTATTTCAACTATTGGTTGCTATGAAAGGTGGATGCAGTGAAAACTCTCTCTTCACTTTATAAACAATGGTCGGGCTATACTTTTGTCAAGTTTGACGTTATGACCAAATAGTTGTATTTGTTACTTCAACACAATCTGAAATTATCTGAACGAAAAGTAGTATATATTTTCCCCCACCACAAATATATTAAGTTTGACTAAACTTTTATTTAGTAATTTCAACATGAATACGCTTACTATACTTGCTTGTATTATTGTGGTTTTGGCAAACCACACAATTAATACTGATGCATTTTACACTGCAGCCAAATCTACAAGTTCACCCTTACTCGACACTATTCTTGGAAAAAACTTGAAACATGGTAAGTATAATTTAAAGTTAATCTTTATAACAAAATTAGTGTCTATATAATTTTAATTTTGGTAAATATTCTATATATTTTTTTTAGATGACGGAAAAGATTCACAGACAAACGTTTTGGCTACTATGGCTACCACAACTGCTGCTAGTACTGATCCAAAAAATGTCACAACCACGAAATCCATCATAAGTAACGCCCAATGGTGTAAAGATGCTTTTGAAAAAAACAACAGGAATATGTTCACTATAACTATTAACGTTTGGTTGGCCAATCTAAATAAATTGATTGCAGTTTGTTACAACAAACAATAAATTGCTATATTTATATTTTTTTGGTTTGTCCAAGTTTGGCAAAAATACTTTTGAACTTTAATGTAGTAACCAAGCTTCTTATATAGCCAATTGAGAAGCTCATCACTCTCAAAAAAATTGAATGTAAGTCATGTGACCTGCAGTGAGGTCGAACGCCGAGAGTAGATTGGCTATCAGTTTTTTCTGTTCCCTTGAGATGCAAGTCACATGACCTCATTCGAATTTTTTTTGCGGGGGATGAACTCCTCATTTGGCTATATAAGAAGCTTGGTAGTAACAGTCATTTTAAATCTAATGTAATTAAATGAGCAAAAATTTGGTCTAGTACTTGAGTTTCTTTAATCGTTTATCATTTACAAAATCACATTTTGTGTTTGTTTTTGGGACCTGTTTCACAATACCCCGTTAAAATTGTTATATAAATACGTCTAGTTTTTGAATTGTTAACTAAACAGATATCTTGTTAACTAAAATTAGTATTTCTTTATAATTTGTTCAATAATTATAATTAAGTTTGAATGCAAGTACGGATATTTTTTTTTATAAACTGTTTTACAATCGTTTTTTTGTTATTAAAACTCTACTTAAATCTACCAATTTTACACTGAAGAAAAACCCAATTTTATTTTATTTATACCTACTACGTTCAGTATATATTTTAATTTTTGGTGTGTAAATATTAGTGGGATACATTTTGGAATGATTTATGGTAAATGTTTTAGGATAAGTAAAAGTTGTGCTGTGTGGCTGACTAGTTAAAAAATGAGCAGATCTTCATTTACAGCTGTTCAATACACTTAACATACTATTAAACTAAATACTAATTCAAGCATTAAAAGTCGTCTTAAGTTTGTACTTTATTTCATGCATAAATTTTAAACCTATCATTATGAATCAGCGAGTAACAAGTTAATAGTTTGGCCTAAGGAAAAGTGCTCTATCATTAACGAAGTATCCTGCTCAAAAAAGTTACCACTTTCCCCAAAGCACACTTTTACAACATTACAAGATTTAACAAATCTTCTCAGCTCCTTAGTTCTTGTTTGTCTAGAAACTAGTTTCGAAAAACATTTTGACTCTTTGTAAACCAAGGATAGAAAATACACCGCCAAAGTTAACAACAGAAATCCATTTAATGATAAAAAGACGCACAAGATAAAAACCAACAAAGGTGTTTCAGACTTCCCCTGGAGAAAATCTATTACAATTTAGTTACACACAACTTGACATAATGTTCCAGGAATTAAAATTCCAGGAAATACGGAATTTGAGTTGATTTCCCTGTGCTGTGTGTTTACCATAACCTGAATTTCTCGAAAACATTGAACAATCATACGGGCTTTGGATCCACCAAAGTTTTGTTGAACTTCTTTAATGTAACTTCTTACATAGTTGGAGAAGCAATACCCCTGAAGTAATACAAGACATACTTGAAATGCTCCTAAGCTAACTAAATCACACAAACCCAAAAACGTGGTAAGGAATATACCAGATTTTAATATAAAGTTTGCTGATGTTCCAAACTTTGTGGAGTATTCATCATGACATTCGTTTAAAATCCAAAAGCATGGAAAAAATGGCATGCATGGATATGCATACACCAATAATGAGTAACCAATAGGGAAAAATGTTCCAAGTGACATGGTTCGCATGAATAAATCTACACATTTCGTGAAATTTCTATCCAGAATTATAAAATTTGACCAACGATTCTCAAATAGTGTCATACTATTTAAAAGAGTACAAAGTAAAGTTGTATATTTGTAAGCACTTCTATTACAGAACATTGTGAAAAGATAACCAAATATTGATACTAAGCC
>JAQFZG010004782.1:0-11226 GCA_034695465.1 Entomobrya nicoleti
ATCACTGAATTTCCACAAGGTGTACTAGCTCTACTGTCAGATTTATTGAGTGAGCAGTTCTTCAAAGTTTGTTATATACCTTTATCAGATTTGATGGATTTTGTGGCTTTACTCAACTCTGCTATTAATTTTATTCTGTATTGCACAATGGGTAGACAATTTAGGGAAGCATTTTGTCGAGTATTTGGAATCAATAGATTTTTTTAAACAAAATGAACTAAAATAAGAAATGAAAGCTAGAATTCAAGTGAATTACATAGTCTACTAGTTTATGATGTTCACCAAAAAAATGAGAATTTTCACATTTAATTATGTATTTCCACTTAAACACCTGTCGTTTAATTGCAATAGGACCAACTTTGCCCATTTTGGGAAAGTTAACCCGATATTTCGTTAAAAAGCTGTTACATTATTGCCTTTATACAAAAGTACAGCCTTTCAATTTCTAATGAAACACATGTTTAAAAAACGTGCAGACATATTCCAGCTATGTTTTTATCACGTTATGTGTTACGTTTTATTTTCTCATATATTAGAACAGGCTGTTAGTTTAATAAGGTCAGGTGTTTAAAGTAACCAACTACTGAACAAAACATGTCGAATAACGTGTTAATTTGAGAACGATAATGCTATGTGGGTTTCCTGCTTTGTTTGCTTGCTGTGAATGCGATATTTTTAACAAAGAGGGCTTACGAGAAAGGTTTTCTGAAAGACTGACTTGGGACAGGGCACATACACTAATTTCACTGGAAATATAGAATCAAAAGGTTTTGTAACAAAACAATGCCATGTTGTTTGCGACATTTTACTGGAAATCCATCGAATGCTGGAGGCAGTTCCTTTTATTCAACTTGTTCAATTAAATGAAAATATAGTTTTCATGGACAGTTCAAATTAACATTGGTAAGCTCAAGGACAATTGTAAGTCTTTGGCAAAAAGGTTGGGTAAAACAAACAAGTTTTATAAGTTTGCAAATTGTATTAGTAAAGTACGTAATATCCGAGTTAATTAACTTTTGGTAAAAATAACAAATAATAAAACATTTATATCAGGTGACTTCAATAAACTTATTTAATTTTTCAAGGGAGCCGTTTCATAACCTGGAACAAAGCAAATAAACTGACTGCATTTGAATAATTAAAAATTAGCTAATTTCGTTCGCAGAAAAGATCGAGTATGGGTTTTTGAAGGGAAAGCAATTAAAATATTATGTTTAGAAATTTTAAACAGTAATGACTTAAAATACAGTTACGTAAAACATATCTGATACATCAGTAAATAATTTAAGTAAACTATAACGTTTGCCTGCATACTCTGCATAGTACGTGTGGGCAAAGCAAATCAATGCTAAGAAAAATAATTTGAATAATATTTAGGTATCCTAGTTTTATTTTGAGTTGATTAACATATGTGATATCATGAAGTGTATGATATTTTTGTCAAGGAAAATTTCCGTTGCATTTTGTATCTGTCTGAACTAAAAGAAAATGGAATAAAAAATTTAGTGCTGGAAATGCTTATGAAATAAAAAAGAATCATGTTGATCACTTTGACATATATTGCATCTATAACGAACTCTTAAAATTGCACCGAAAAAAACATAGTAAATAGGCGTTGACGTAGCTAATCTAACAGCTCACTGACAAGGGACGTAATAATTGAGTCGACTGCTTCTTCGTATACCTTCATCTTAATCGATTATATGGAGACGAAATTTGTTCGTCGAACTTTTTTTTATTGTCGAATTGTACATAATCGACTACTACATTGTTGGCTTTCTTAGTCGACCTTTAGCAGTCGAATATTCATACTGTTCAACTTTTTTAGTCGACCGGAAACAAATATACTTAGTACGGATGAGAGTGTTGCGTTGTGTTAAGTAAAGTTAGGTTCAATTAGGCTTAATACTGCCGAAAAATGAAACTCGACTATTTCCGACTAAGTTCGATTATTAAAAGTCTACAAAATGAATGTCGACTGAATTTATTTCTTCTAAAAAAGTTCTACTAAACTGATTTCGTTACTAAAATTTCGACAATAATTTTTAGGTCGACTAACAAATTTCTACAAAGAAAATTCTTCTAATTCGGTTATGCACTAAGACCTATTCGACTCTATTATACCGACCCCACTGACAATGCTTCAATTTCAAAGTTAATATCCGTCATAAGGTACGCACATGTTGCTTCTGGCCAACGAATATGTTTTTCAAGTTTCTATTTATTTTCCTACCCTACAAAAGCTCCAAAAGAGAGCAGTTCAGATGGTACTTCGGAAGACGACTTCTAGTAGACGATCAAAATTGATAAAAACTTGTTAAATAAAATTTCTTCGAATTCTTTTTGATGTGATATATTATTATTATTAAAGTAATTCATTTTCTTAATGGCTTAGTATGTAAGGCAATCTAAGAATCCTACAAAGGATTTTACAGTAGCAACTGGAGCTACCCGTGGGAAATTATGATTTTACGGCATAAAATCCAGCATTAATAAATATCATGTTTATTTATATGAGCAATCAAGTTGCATTATGTATCAAAAGTAAATGTTGTCAATCATTGAAAAAACAAGCTATACGAAAATGAAAATTCTTAGAAGTGACTGAAAGCCATAATTAAATGCAGAAAACGTAGTTTGCACTATAATCACAAATTAGATCTGGAGGCATATTGGTTTATTCAACTGGTTTAACCGATTAAATATGCATTATTTGAAATTTGCTTAGGTTCGATTAAACTTTCAAGCGTCTGAAATATTAAACCTACAATAATTTAGTTAATTGATAAAATAATATTGTGGAATAGTTAAATAACCAATTATGTCAACATTTTATAACCTATTGTACCCAAACTGGTTGCACTACAAATCTAGCATAATGGCAAAAAATGTAAATGTTCCTCTCAGAATTTATGGACTTTGTGGCTCTTCCCACATTTGTTATTATTTTCCTTTGTACAGCACAAGGATAAAAACTTTAAGCAGGTGTTTTAACATAAGAAATTTAATACATGGAACATATTCAACATAAAAGAAATGTGAAGTTGTTACTCTTCCCAAATAAATAATTGTTAGTCCAAGTAATTGTTTTTGTAGATGTTTTTGACAAATAGATTGAAGATAATTATAAATAAGCTTTCTGAGAATTACATTTCAAGGATAACATTTGCGAAGAAGACTCAAATTTATACAGACAAGAGTGTCATGATTTACGTATATAAGAATGTTGAAGCTTCAACGGCACGTTTATGATACACAAATGCATAAACAAATCTGCACTTATGATCATGATCGAGTATTGTACAAAACGTGAAAAACAAATTCCATAACTGAGTGACTGGAAGCCATACTTACAAAGGATTCAAGACAGCGTTTGAAAAGCTTGTGAACCAGAAAAATGCAGTTTGCAATAATACAAGAAAAAAACATAGGACAATAAATTTGTGTAACATAAGCAGTTTTCTTAGTATCTAAAATTTATATAAACTTAACGAAAGCAACGAGCTTTCAACAGAAAATCTGGAATACTAAGTAAGTATTCGGTAGCCTTCATTGTAAAATTTTAGTAATAAAATATAAAGCTTACACAATATATTTGTTTTAAAAATCTTCAAGTCTGAAGCATAAATACCATGCGAATTTTATCGTCATTTAATAAGCACTACAACAGGTGTGATGTTAACGTGTTCAATATTGTAGATCTGCCATTTACTCATGGTTCTAGAATTACTTATACAAGAATTCTTTATTACATTTTTTTAAATCACTTTTACCCATAATGGTAAACTGTTTCATGTATAGCTCATTCAATGATAACAGCTTTTCATAACAAATTCACAAGTGTTTATTTGTAGACGCAAGTGAAGTTGTACAAAGTACCTTTTCACCGACTTAATTAAAGTCATAACATATTCAAGGCCTAATCTAACGTAAGAGAATGTTACTCAAAGAGCACCCTCAGGTGATTATTATTATTTGTGTTATATGAACGGCGTAAGTACAGTTTCACATGGCATTTTAAACTATTATGAGAGATGTGTACAGATAAACATCACAGCGCGTGTGCGTGAGCGTGTGTTATTTAAAATGATTATATAAGAAAAGCAATAAACTGTTTAGGTTTGTAAATGTAGCGAAAAACGGTAAATTATCCAGTTAATTAAACAGTAAGCTATTTTAAGGTTATAGATATAACGTCGGGAAATGTTAAAATACATATATATTCGGCAAGTGTATTTTTGTAGAAGTCTCGAGAGTTTTACAATTTTAAGTAGTAACTGGAAAAAAATTGGTAGTTTAGCCTAGAGCTTTTTTATGGTGAATTATACAACTGTTTTCTAGATTTAACGACACGTGTGTTGAATTTAAGTAAGAAGCTATCAAACAAAAGTGTAAAAAAGCTTGCAAGTATCAATAAATGTTTGGCTTTATTGCTGCCCGTTATTTTATGTAACCGTATCCCATATAAATTCGGTAAAAGGTTTGCTTCGAATAGTTTTTTTTTGTTTGAAACTACATGGAATTTACGTCATATTTGGTATTTGTGACACATGATGAGATAAGATACCCTATTCGAGCAAATACCAGAACAGTCTAATTCGTAAGAAAACCTGATATTTGCATTGAAACTCAAAAATAAAAGGATTTTCGGAAGACAGTTTTATTTAAAACTGCACAGTTGTGCGTCTACACACAAAGGGAATCCAATGAAAAGTGCCATTTTGTGACAAATATTTTGTAATCCTATTTATAAGACATGAAATAAACGTCATTTTTCTTCCAATATTTAATGTTATGCTATTTATGTACAGCACTAAAAACCGAATATCTGCATGTCTACAATACTTGGAGAAAGTACGTAGAATGTAGGGAAATAACGATAAAGATTATCTGTCTGCTTTGGACAGATTTATTGCTAAAACAAGTGTATTATGGATTAACTATTCATTCCGGATCATCCAAGACACAAGGTATTACAACGACAAGACATGTAAAACTGGAGAAACGCAATTCAAATAAGCCAACGTAATAACAATTTGCTCGTTTTATGCAAGCATTTGTGAAATAAACCGTACTCATATGATGTTTGTCTTGGAACATAGCTGAGAAGCGTAGAAAGCTGCTACATTACATGGTTATTTGTACTTGATTAGGTAGCCAATCTGAAACTTGCTACTCATATCTTGTTCGTACTCCAAGGGTACAAATGGAATCAATTTCAGTGGAAAACCCGAGTTCATCTTTAGTAGCAAATTGATCTTGCTCGTGGAAGCAACACGTTTTTAATCTTGACTAACCTCTATCAAAGATATACATAAAAAAAAGTTTTAACAAATGTGGACCACTATTGAACCCGAGTACTCCTCTGGGGCGACTGACAACTTAAACACTTCAACAATTTCAGAAATAATTGTCTGTCCCGAATTACACCAGTTTGGAATGTTCTACAAGCGTATTCATGGCTATACAAGTTTAATCGTTTGTATTTTTGGCACACTAGCTAACGTTCTAAGTTTGATTGTTTTGACAAGACGGGAAATGGCCAAATCGACAAACCTGATTCTTAGTAGTTTGGCATTTGCTGATATGTTGAATATGGTAGAATATATACCATTTGTAATATATTCCAATTTTCTACCTGATCCAGAGGATGAGAAATCTCGAAAATCTTGGGCATGGGCACTTTTTGTTCTTTTTCATTTCTATTTTACTCAGGTATTTAACATTATCCAAACAAAAAATTATATCACTTGTGTAAAATCACAGTAATTAATTATTTAAAGTGTTTATCAATTTTTAAAAGATTTGTCACACAACTGCAATTTGGTTAACGCTCACACTCTCTATTTGGCGATATATTATGGTGACGAGACCATTCGAGACTAAACACTTGTGCTCGATGAGACGTGCAAAGTGGGCTATTCTAATGGCATATACAGTTTCACCTTTACTCTGCATCCCAATCCTTTGTTCGTTTTCAATCAGGCCAATAGATATTGAGAAGGCATGGAATGCTTCCAATTTAATTGAGGGTTTGTCAACGAAACAGGAAATGGAAACGACCAAGTATGTTGTCAACTTGTCAAATTTGGTGATATTGAATCCTCTTCTGAAAAAGGCAAACTTTTGGTTCTTTGGGTAAGTTTTTGTGTGTACTGTTGTTGGATAAACTAGAATGGCACGCGAGCCCCGGTCTCTCTTTTAGTATTGTATTTTGTTTGTGTCAAATCATTCCAACTTTAAATATTTGATTAACTAAGCTATTGGGTTAATTATTTTATTTAGAGGAACGGGGCTCATGAACGGTTTCAGTTTTGGACTCTGGTAGTAATATTTGGTCATTGGAATTTTAACGCTAGTATAATCAAAGGATATAAATTTTTGTTGTGTAGCATTGTAATCAAGCTACTACCTTGCTTAATTCTGACAATTGTAAGCTTCCAGCTGATAAGGTCTTTGAGAGCAGCTAAGAAACGCAAAGATCAATTACTTGGAGCAAATGGTCACTTTCAAATGGCAGTAAGGCATGAACCATTTGTCTCAACGGTAGAACCCAAGTCAAGTGAAAGTTCTACAAGAGACATTAGTGGAACGAAAAGAACCACAAGAATGTTATTAGCTACCCTTGTTCTCTTTCTCATCTCAGAATTTCCACAAGGTGTGTTAGCCCTCTTGTCTGATTTATTGGGAGAGCAGTTCTTTATAGATTGTTACATTCCCATATCAGATCTAATGGATGTTGTGGTTATTTTGAGCTCTGCTATAAATTTAGTTCTGTATTGCATGATGGGCAGGCAATATAGGGACATGTTTTGTAAAGTGTTTCGAACTAAAATGTTTTTAAGGTGACATTGACTTAAGGGGTTAATAGATTGAAATAAATTTAGGAAGTGTTTAAGTTAAAAAGTTTCTAAAAATATATAAAAGAATGAAACTATTTTCAAAATAAAATAGTATTTCTAGATGGCTAAATATTTTTATATATTTTTTTTGAAAAAAAAAACTGTAGCAAAAGAGCATTTACTGATGCTCATTTTTTTGCACTTTCGTATAAAAAAATGTTTGTAAAATAATGTAAACACGTCAGTAATTTTATAGTGCACGACTCAAATTTGATTGTTTTTCACAAGGCCGTTAGAAAAATAAACCTCACCGTTAAAGTAACAAACGTTTGAACGACACGTGATGAATCATGTATGGATTTGCAAAGCATAAATATTTAGTATTAACCCATTTTTAAACCAGTTAAGGCAGTATGCAAAATTTCAAAGGAAGAAAATCAAATAGCATGAAGCCATACATTGAGCTACAGAATAACGTTGTACGCTCACGGGAATATACTTGGCTAAATTGCTTTCAGCTATTTTGTGTAACCGTATATCTGAACCATGTGAACTAAATTGGGAACGTTACATCAAAATATTATAATGTTTTTTTTGAGAAATCACCTGTGCTTTGTTAATGTTTAAAATTCATGTGTAAAATTGCCTCCGAACGAAAGCAAATTCTCGTTTGTTTGTTTTTCTCAAACCACTTATTAATTACTGTTTGTACAGACTTTATATATACGTTTTTAAATGGTTTATGAAATTTGTTGATATTCCATTTCAAATCATTATTTCCGGAGAGACTTAAAACTTTTTCACGACAAATTTTCTACGACACTATATTTCGTTTTGCTTTCAAGGTAGACTAGTTTTATAAACGAAATTTAGTCTTATTTCCTCCAGTTTCCAATGTGATTATTATTTTTGAATTATAAAACCTCCAGAAAAGGATGTACTGGTCACACAACTTATTATCATGTAACCAAACAATTATACAGTTTATCCCTTCAAGGCAATTCTGTACCCTAAATATTTGCATTCCCATAATTTAATCAACGAGTTTGTAGTTTGCTATCATATATACGTAATAAAAGTACAAACTCGTTGGCTTAATTATCTGAATGCATATATTTCGGGTACATAATTGCCTTGAAGGAATAAATTGAATAATTGTTTGGTTACATGATAATAACTTGTGTGACCAGTACATCATGTTGTGTTCGTTTTGTAATTAAAAAATAATAATTACATTAGAAAATGATGAAAATAAGACTAAATTTCGATTATAAACTAATGTACTACCAAAGCAAAACGAAATATAGTCTTATTTTCATCATTTTCTAATGTAATTATTATTTTAAATTACAAAACGTCCAGAAAATGATGTACTGGTCACACAACTTATTATCATGTAACCAAACAATTACTCAATGTATTCCTTGAAGGCAAATATGTACCCTAAATATATGAAATCCCATAATTTAACCAACGAGTTTGTTATTCCTTCAAGGCATTTCTGTACCCTTGATATATGCGTTCCGATAATTTAACCAACGAGTTTGTAGTTTACTATCATATATACTTAATGAAAGTACAAACACGTTTTTAAAAAATCAACGAATTTACCTTCCTCTTTTGTTCACACCAGCAATAGGTAAATATTGTGTTTCCTTTGAACAACTCCAGCATTCGAATAAATTTTATTTCCATAATTACTTCTCTTATATTATATTTAAATGCTTAATTATGTACCAAAACTTCTATGTATGTAAATTGATTCCTTAAAACTTCGTTTGCATCAACCGCTGTTCTTCGTCTATGATTTCTGCCTGATCCCAAAGTATGGAATGGGTTCCACTTGCATCATTCCAAAAATGTTCAGCAGCTGCTGAATCTTCCGTGTCAGCGTTTTTTGTGGAACATTTGTGCTCATCAAGACGACCCTGTATATTTTGGCCAGTTTGTCCAATGTATTTTTGCCACACGAACATTCAATCTGATAGATTCCATAGCGAATGCATCGAGTTCTATCTTCGTAAGTTGACGATAAGCTTGGTATTCGTTCTTGTGGAATGTAACCTGTCGACTTTTCCAATTTATTACATATTAAGCAGACGGTTTGTTCCGTTAGTCCAGGAACATGTGAGAGTATTACTCTTGGCTGGGTTTCCAAATCAATTTTGGGCTTCGAAAAGTTGTCTATGATCCGTTTTGTTTGGGTTTTCACCCATCCTCTTGGATATCCGTTTTTTCACCAGTGTTTCCTTAACGTATTTTATTTCCTCCAATAAATATTCAGGGCTACAAAGCTTCAGTGAACGTAGAATAAGAGTGTTTACTGCAGTTATTTTATGTACACGTGGGTAGAAAGATTCCCAGTCTAAATATTTGTCTGCGTGGGTTTTCGTCTGGTAAACTTTGAATTTTAGTGATCCTTCATTTTGTTTCATAATGAAAACATAAAGGAAAGGGATTGAGCAATTTTGTTCCATTTCAAAAGTAAACTGCACATTCGGATTAAAACTGTTAAGCTGTTGAAGTATATTGTAGACTTGCCGTGCGCGAATGATGACAAAAATATCATAAACGTAGCATTTGTAAAATTTGACATTGTAGTGGTTTTTATGATAGTGCTTTCCATTTTCTCCATTAAAATATCCGCCGGAATGGTAGTTAAGAGACAACCCATAGCTACTCCATCAGTTTGTTTGTAGAAAAGATCACGCCATTTGAACTAAGTCTGAATTAGCAAGCAATTGACAAAGATCTGAATGAATTAGCAATTTGACCGACCTTGTTAGCTGGCGTTGTGTAATTATTCCTTTGAAGAATACTGTTACAAAAATCTAATAATATTGTCACTTGCATTACTAATTACGCAAAAATTAGGAAAAAATTAAATTCAGACCTTCTGTTAGCTTTCTTTAAAATAAATGGACATCGCAAATAAATTTTATGCAAATACATATTTCAATTAGTCTGAAGAAATAATTCTACTAAGAATCAACTTCAATTTTGCAATAGTAACCGTTTACACCTGTTAATATCTGATCAAGATCAAACTAAACTGATTTAAAAAGATTCAGATTAACTTTTCATCAATTGATATTATGAATAAATGAATAAACAAACGAGGACGTATATACAAACGAAAAGGAAACACAATTTATATATCACAAAGATAAAAAGTTGTTCATTGTACAGATTTTTTAGTATTTTTAAACAAAAATTTGGTCCCCAAGAAATTGGAATGTTGACTGCTGCGTTAAAAATGAGCTACAACCTGCGAAAACGTCCAAGATACCAGTGTAGAAAAAGGGGAAAGCTTGCCCATAGTTATAAGAATATACTTAATTGGATAAGAGCGATATCACAGTGGAACACATTGGTTCGACTTCAGTTGCAAATTGGTCTTGCTGGTGGAAGCACGCTCACTTTTTCAATCTTGACTATATTAAACTCAAGCTATGTATACCACTATTCAACCAGAGTACTCCTCTGGTGTGATTCAAGACATCTTCAAACGGATTCATGACTATACAATTTTGACAGTGTGTAGATTAGGCGTTGTATCTAAGGCTTTAAACTGGATTGCTTTGAAAAGACTGGAAAAGATTACGCCGACAAATTTGGTTCTGACCGGTATACGTTTGCGAATAATGGAGTACATACTTTTTGTGATTTAGTGGAAATAAGAATCCATGAAAATCATGGGCATGGGTATTGTTTGTCCTTTTCCACCCAAACGTTTCTCAGGTATGAAATTATTTAAAAAAAAATTAGTGCATTTGAAGTATAAATCATTGAATTATATCTATTTTAAATTTGTCACATAATTGCTAGTTGGCTTACAATCACGATTGCCATGAATTGAAAATTTAGGAAGGTATTCCGTCAAGAAATATTTTATGCATAAAATTTGTACGCCTCGAAGACCGTGTGATTAAATTCGGTAATTATGATACTTGAGATGTATTGATGTAATTTTATAAATAAACCATATTGAATATTTCTTCATATTTATTTGTTGCTTTAAAAGCAAATTATTTCATTATGATGACATAACAATTTTGCAGGCATAACTATAATTTAGCAGCTTTTTACCAGTTTTAGCCATTCAAGACAAAGTTTTTACATACTCATCAAAACATGTCATCGAACACTTGACGCGAATTCAAATTCCTAGAAGTATTGACTAGAAACCATCCATACGACATCAAAAGGAAAATTTATACTGGAAGAGTTTCGTAACCATAAAAGGGACTGTTGGTGGTATGGGAACAATGCTAGTGAAATACCAGCTATCGCTTTATTCAACTTGTTGAGAAATTTTACACGCACAGTTTTCATGCCAGCTGAAATTCATATAACGTGCGATTGACAAAGGTCTGGATACATA
>JAQFZG010004783.1:0-11226 GCA_034695465.1 Entomobrya nicoleti
TAACAAAGCCTAAGAGACCAGCTTCACAAAATTTGATTATATAGCTAGACCCGAACAAAAGTTGTAGGGGAAGGTACAAGCAGGAAAAAGGTGCAACTAATAGTGGTATTGGGACTGAACAATAACCAATGCAAAATCCATATATCCATATTTCGTAAATTGAACGTTTTCCAAATATTGGCAATTTTAGGGAAATATTGGAATTTGTAATAAGGATATTACTGGATGCTAATTGAAACAATTGGTTTCCAACAAATTCCATTGCAGAACTTTGGGTGCTTAATGTTTTGTCAGCAGAAAAGGATATTATGATCAAACACACAGCAATACCGTATAGAACAGCCTGCTCCAAATTGTAAACGGTAAAAGTTTTCCAGTTGTAAAAAAGCCATATCAAACGGAGAACTAAGAATGGAAAAATAAAACCTATCGTGAGAATTCTACAGGTGATTCTAAATATTTTGTGGTAGAAGTTAGAATGAAGTGGACATTCGATGAATCGATTTGAAGTTGGTTCTAAATAATATGGTGGTGGTACTACTAATCTAAGTATTGAGTGGGCCTTTAAAACTGCTGATGTAAGCGACATGTTTGTATAACTTTGAATGTTGATGTGTCGTATTTCCGGTGTAATAAAATCAAGCTTCAATTTATACCCGCTTTAAGTTTTAAAAGTTGGTTGATAATATCACGAAAACTGCAATGTAAAAAAATTAAATAAATTTGGTGAAAATGCCTGAAACATTATAAAAGTTCATAGCACGAAATCACATTACATTTTAACAAACAAAGTAGAAAATGCAGAAAACGACAGGGTCGAATACGTATGTAAAGTATAGTTCAAGCAGTCCTCAGGGTTGTTCATATTCCGAGGACAATTGCTCAAATAAATATATAAATTCGACCATATGTCAATTTCAGAGTGGGTAGAAAAAATGCGAAACGGAAGTACAGCCTTTAATATATTATTTTAATATTGATTTCAATTTATTCAAGTGAAAATGTTTTGACTTAATATTTTCAAATGAAAAAAACTTTTTTCACGAGCTAACATTTTTTGCACAGAAGGCCAGCTTATTTTGCTCGCTTAAATTCAATTC
Source organism: Entomobrya nicoleti (assembly GCA_034695465.1). NCBI lineage: Eukaryota > Metazoa > Arthropoda > Collembola > Entomobryomorpha > Entomobryidae > Entomobrya > Entomobrya nicoleti. The sequence continues at coordinate 1,101 of JAQFZG010004783.1, forward strand.
GTAATTTCTAAATTCTAATACGTTCGTTTGACTGATAATGAGTATGTCGGTACTGATTATGTACATAAGTACATCTAGTGGAAGTAAGCAATCGTCGAATATTAAAGTCTAATTTCCATTTCCAAAAACCACGTTCCAAGAAAACTAGAATCTAACGAGGGATGATACTCAACCTATTCTCCATAGCACTGGTCTCGATGGCCACAAATTGAGTTATATGACAACTTCAAAAAATTGCCTTTAGCACAAGTAACGCCTCTACATGAGGCTTTACTTCTCCTTAGGCTTTTGTTCTATTATATAAAGTCTGAAAGTTATAACATGCATATTAAATATAAAATCTACTTCAAAATATATCAAAATTTGCGACTTGCCCTTGATACACATGTGATATGCCTGAATATTTCAGCAACTAATCTTCTTCGTGAAGCCAATGTTTGACGTCGTGTCATCAATTTTTTCAATATTTTTTTCGAGATAATGCAGGGTTAGATATGGCCAAATTACTGTGAATCTTCATTCGCTTCTAAAGAATTTTAGGGCCGTTATATATATTTTAAATGTTTATTAATATCAGTCAGACGACAGGGTGATTTATATTTCTATGTTGCTTACAGTACAAGTATTTGAGAAGAACGGTCAACTTAAGTAGTATTCTTAGTTATGGCAGACATTTTTAAATTGTTTAAAAACTATCTATGTGGTCATGGAGACCAATGGTTTGGAGAATACTTATCTTATATTAGTACCTAAATATGTTCAAAATATGTTGCGCGAGTTGCTTTAAGCGTATAGGTTAAATATCTTCCCTCGTAAGTAATGCCATTTTTGGAATAAAATGATCCCTTGGCCTTACATTTTTTTTACCACAAGGCCAAAACTATATAATTCAAACAAAGTACAAAAATCAATCAAGCTACAGGGACAAACACGCCCGTAAACTATAGTTTATGCAGTGTTCATGGTTGATTCATGGTTTCCAGTAAGATTCTAAGGACGCTTGGTCAAATAAATATTCATTATCGAGCTTTAAAAGACTTCAGGGTGGACATATAAATTGTTTTATAAAGCTATCTTACCTAATAAGCTGTAAGAGGGAAATAGATTTGATTGATGTAGGAATATCAATTACCGGGAGACTCAAGCTCGTCAGATAAAAAACAAGGAAATATTGCAAACTTTGACCATATTATACTTTTAGTACTTTGGACAAAGCTAAATACCAAGTCAATTAATTCTGGCATACACAAATAAAGGAAACAGCAAAGTTTTAAGATACCAAGTTAATTTGTTACGGTGATCAACTTGATGCATTTAACATGCCAGCTTAAACCAGCTGCAACCAAAAACCAAATAGTTAATAGTTACAATATGAACAAAATCGATTTTTGTAGATTGTGTTGAAAGTGATTGCTTTGTGAAGCATAATCCCGTTAAGGTTTATTTACAATTTGTGAAAGAACTCAAACAGAAAAAATACGACGACTTTTCAAACCAATCAAGGTAAGTCTTAAACATAAGAAATATGTTGCTCCTAGTATTCGTAACAGTAAACCTCGTACATTGTTCCCAAAGCAAACTCAATTATGAACATAAAACACGGTTTGAAAAACCTCGAAACATTCCCAAACCAGAGTCTCCAACTGATAATTTCCTAAATCTATACGATTTCCCACAAGATTATGAAGACTTCAAGTGTTTGTTTATCTTCAACAACTATAACAACGCTGACATCAAATTTGACAAGTTTCCAGTAATCTTACGTCGACTGGAAACAGCATTTCGAAACCAAATTTCACAAAAACTTTTCATTGATCAAGAAATTTGGATTCCACACGGCTTGTTGAACAGTTCAAATAAAATATTGCGTGATAAATTTCCAAAAAAAACCTTGCCCCATATCCCATTTTCTTTCTTCAATTACATTCTCTAAATGGGACTATGCCAATGACTTTGTATTCAAATCAACCTCCAATTTTTTGCTTCTAATAGCATGCCATGGAACTGTCTGACAGAAATTCATTTTTTGCCGCCATCCAAGGTATTTGATATCAGTTACAAACACTTTATTTTTCCACCCCGGTCATTTCTGCTTCCAAAATTTGTTGGACTCTACGTAATTGAAAGCATAGTACCGTCTTCGAGACCATCTATATATATTCTTGTGGATTTAAGGAACTCATTAACACACACACAGCTCCTTAACTGGACGAAAAATGTCGGAGGTCCGAATTCGCAGGACTATTGCAGTCTGACGATGCTATGTACCGATATTATTACGTAGACGCTAACAAATAACAATAAGTGGAACACAAAAATAATTGAATAAAATGAGATTCAAGGTACTGCAGTTTATGTCAAAGAATTACTTAGTAGCATCAACAGTCTATCTGATCAAAATAAGAACAACATTTGGCATATGAATAGTCCATACGGGGTACAGCAACTTATTTAAGACAAAATGTCAGTAAGTATAAAATAATGCGATATTCCAACTTTTTTGGCTAATACATTGTGCCAGAAGGCAATACTTTATTGTTAGTTAAACTTTAATTGTTCAATAAGGATTTGTTTGCATGAAATGGAAAAGAAAATGTATGTATGTTCAACAAAGAGAATCAAATGATATATGTGGTTTCACAGTAAAAGCATGTGTGTGCATACGACATCTATGTACATGGAATGCAAATGATCTATTATCCGCGCCTACAAAATTTTAGGTAAGCACATATCATGCATTTCATCTCAAGCTGTCCAAGCTGAGACGGCTGTACTAAATTCAAACTGCAACAAGTAACTTGTTAAGTTCACATCGCGCATCATGTACACACTTGTTGATAACAATATTGTTTTAAAGTGACATTGCTTTTACAGTAAATCTTCAGTTTACTTTCAGTATTTTTAAATGCAAGTAAAATAAACGCTTTACTATCAGTGAATTTTCAGTGTTCTCTTAGTTCTTTAATGCATTACGAAGTAAATCTTCAGTTTACTTTAAGTATTTTTAATTGAAAGTAAAATAAATGCTTTACTATCAGTGAATTTCCAGTGTTCTCTCAGTTCTTTAATGTATTACTTAGGAAAAAAGTAGGTATGTACATTTTTATAAATTTATAAATTTTTTTTGTGAAAATTAAAGTCAGTCAAGAATTTTTTTTTTATTATGAATTGATTTATCGTTTCAATAGTTCTCCCGTAAATAAACATTGTCAAAGTCTGCTGCCGCTGCAGTTATTACAAGAGGAGCGTAACAAACTGAAAAGTATATGCCATTTTTTATAGAGGTAATCTTTATTAGTTAACATTAAAAGTTTACAATAAAGTTTTAACGCTAAAAGTTACAGAATAGGGCAAAAAGTATATGTTTTCCGATTTCGGTTTAGGTAATTTACCAACCCAATCAATAACCACCATTGTGCCACTGATGTTTTTGGACAAGCCAGCCGATCCTCAGAAAACGTAATCTTGTTTTTACAAAGGTAAGTATTTGTGTTTAAAGTAAATACAGAGTTAAAAAGTAGTGCTAAAAAAGTAAATATTTTTTCTGTTCAGACTCAGGAAATATTCTTTGATTTCACCATCAGACCAGTGCGCTGCTGCTGACGCTACACTTGGAGGAAAACCCGAAAACTCATCCACTTCATTCTTCCACAAAATTGAGTCAGTGCCAGGCTTTTTCTGCTACTAACCGTCTTCGTCACTCTCAGAATCTGCTAGTCTAGAAATTATTTGTTTCAAGGCCTTCCCCACGGCGATAAATGTTTCGAAAGTAATCATGTTACTTCCCCTCCACTTACTAACTTGTTCATTTTCACTTTGAAATCCTTTTGTGGTTCCATAATCTTGCCACAAGCGGACACAAAGAATATTCAATTCGGAAAGATACGGTTTCAAAAAGTTCAAAAGCTTAATTGTGTCCTATGATTGCCAAAAGTTGTTAAGTAAAAAATCACTACTTTTGGAGTACAGATTCATGTTGTCGAGCATATACCGTCCTCTGCTGTCCATTTTGCTCTGTAGATGAGGTTGTCCATCCTCCAAATCGCCAGAGATAGCATGCTACTAGGAAATTTAAATTTACTAGCATCTGCTCTTGTATTTAGACATTGTAGGTAGACAAAGTCCTGCGTGTCATTCCCGAACTGACGTATACTCAGTGTTGGACTTACGACAACAACACTTGAGTGTGTCCAAAAATCTGGGTTATTACTGGGATTTGAATAAACTGGGTCTCCGGCAGCTGGGGAATCATCAAAGCACAAGGGTTTTAGGTTAGAGCTCTTGGGGGACAATGATTCTTTCTTTGCCCCACGCTGGGATGATGATAACTGACGGGAGATGAGTTTTTCTTTCGTCCATTGTTGTAGTTGTTTTGTTTGACAGTTTTGTTTGAATTGTTCCTTTGTAAAATGAAAATGCATTCATCATTAAGGGTAAAACTTACTGCGGATTTGGTAATGTTAGAGATGAAGACAGAAACACAAGTATCAAAACGATGCCATAGTGGTGTTATAAGAATTCGTCATGAAAATTTTATAAATACTACAATAAAATCTTTTGGAAATTATTTAAATGGCTTAATATTAATTTTGAGTCATCAATTATCAGGACTTCAATTGTTATATGTAAAAAAATTAGCATTGTCTTGTTCCTTGGTTGCACATGCATATTTGCCCATTCCTGAGAGCATAAAGGGTAAACATGGTTTAATAATTCCAAAAACAAAGGAAAATTGTTTTGACATTTCGGTTATAATTAGTTTGTTTTGGAAGCAGCTAAAAATAAATGGTAAATCTTTAGACGAGTTGAAGGGGTATAGTAAGAAACGTATGAAACGCATAATGGAAAGGCCTTCAACATGGAGTTAATTTGCAAAGGATAAAGATTTAAAACTGGCAGGGGATGATTATGGATAAGACTTGTCAAAGTTAACCCAATTTAAAATTGAAAATGATTTCTCGTTGATAATTTACACAAGGTCTAGTAGATTAGGCTGTGTTGTTCCACTACGGACTTCTCAATATATCAGTCCAAACAAAGTTTCACTTTTCCTTTCACAAAGAAAACATTTGCATAAAAAACAAGGAAAAAATACAAAGAAAGTCTTCATTTTGCTAGTATTATAAAACCAATGACATTTTTTGCAATAAAAAGAAGAGGTTTTGTGGGTATTGGTGATTTTTGTGCGTGTCCGTATAGGGATAAAGCACATCTTATTGCGTGTTCTTCCAGTGATAACTCAGAATTGATTTTTCCTAGTGAAAATCACTACAAGTACACACAATATTTTAGAAAGCTATTGCCGCCCTACATCATAGCATTTGATTTCTTGTACAATACGTGTAGCAATAATTTGGTAGAAGCCAGGCTTGAAGTTTTGGGTTTTATAATGATTGGATTCGATTGCAGACAAGAAGTTGTTTTTGAAGAAAAATATATTGGAGCTGACGCTATTAAAAAATTCATAGATTTGCTGTTTGTTAATGCATACTATCTTTTGGACAGGCTAGTAAAAAATCAAATTCCTTTAAAAACCAACTCCAAAGAAAGAGCATTTGAGAAATTGATCAAGGTTTGTGATCGTTGTGGTTCAAACATAACAAAGAAGAACCTGATTACGATTAATCATGCGAGACATGATGAAAGTATTCCTAATAATTACTTATGTGCAAACTGGAATCTTCTTTGGTATGCAAACGAAATTAATTGTGTATTCGCATTTATTGTCAATTCATGCAAAATACATTATATCAAATTTTGGAGACAAAGGGCTTCGAAAGATAAGCATTATACCACACCGTACATCAGGCACTATATTGAGTTTCACGTTTGACAGAAGAATCACATTTATAAATACATACCATCATCTGAGTAAAAAATTACATGAACTAATGGAAAATACTGTTGCAAGCAAATTTCATCTTTTACAATCTCATCAAAGTAATGACAAAAAGTTTTCCATTTACGAACAACTATATAACGAATGAATCAGATTTGGATAATCCAATCCCAGCTTTTGACTCGTTTGTTGACACAAACTATTATGGTACATTGTCAAAAGATTCGTATGTTAAAGCATTACATCAGTATAAAGTTTTAGAATGCACAAATATGCGTGACTATGCTTTGCATTATTTATACGCAAATGTGGGTTAATTGCAGTTTTGATGAATTACGCATTTTGCTGCTATTCTGTGTTTGGGATATACCCATTATCAGATTTAACTTTAAATTCCTTTGCATTTGGAGCTTTGCATTTTACAACTAATGCATTTTATGAGCATTTAAGATGCCCCAAACTATATCGCATGTTAGGCAATACTGCAATAGGTGGTTTAAGTTTTGTAACTAAACGTCATGTAGAATGTAAATGCAGACGTTTTGGTGATTTGATTGAAGACAAGAGAGATATATATTGTGGATGGTCAAAATGCCAAAAAGAGGGTGCAAAATAATCGTATGCCATAAATAAATGATAGGAAATGTAAATTTTATATGGACTTTAGCTAAAAAGGTATGTAAATGTTTTTTAAAAATGGCCTAAGAAAGTTTTCCAGTTGTCAATTATGGTATTTCAGACTTATGCACGCATGAAAGTCTAGTGAATGGGATAGAGATATCATGAATTCGTATCAAAATTAAGAATCTGTTCATTTGTTGGTAAAGATCAAATACATTATGCTAGAAATGTTCGGGGTATGTCTCAGAAGTAAATTTGTTCCATGATGTATACTAAAGACCTACTATTAAATATTACCAGATAACTCCGGCTCTACGTCTACATAGATTACATTGTCTATTTCGTCATGTAATTTAAAAGCAAACAGACCAATGTGTCGCAAAAGGTCAAATATCATATTTGCACAAAAAGTATAGCAAAAAATAAAATAGTTTCGTCGTGATCGGCTGGAAATATTCTCAACAAAAAATACACTCAGAGATATAAGCAAGCCAGTGGCAGGAATAGGAATTAGAACAATAACCGCCATGTTGCTTCCATCTATGTCCGATGTACCATTTTGATTAAATGAAGAGAGCAGTTTTTTATAGTGAACGTGAGTTTTTAAAATCAGCGAAAATTCGGCGTGCTTCTGCCACCACTCAAATATGCCCGCTTCAAAAACATATCCCGGCCTATAATAAAAGCTTGGTGGGTAATATCCCCTGAAATTAATACCCGAAAATTTTTCAAGCACATTTTCTTGGCCTAAATAACTCGGCTTGTTAAACTTCTTCTGGATTATATGAAGTTTGATTGCTTCTGTACTTTGCAATAGCACTGCGGACTTTTTACACTTGTTCATATGAATATTGAGAATTGTGGAAATATTTTCATCATATCCTTGTCCAGAATCTGGAAACATTGCCGAGTTGTTGATGTATTTCCACATCTTCCTTGATATTTTATTTTTTAAGAAATTGAGACTACGGTCTTTAGTGTCCCGACTTATCGCGTTCATGGTCTCAATCCATAATTCCGAAACAACGGGTAGGGCTTCATGAGAGCTTACAGGGCCATATATATTATGCAGCTTAATTAATTCACCAAATTTATAGTAAGTTTCAAGTATATGATGTTCCAAGTTAAATCGTCGAGTGAAAATGTTAAAGTGATTTAGTTGTAGCAAATTGAAGGTGTCAAATTGGACTAGAGGAGGTTCCGCTGTCAGACTGCTTGCATATACTCCCCTGTAAACTGTGCTTAAATACAACCAGCCAATTGGAACAGCGAAAACGCAAAGGTAAAATGACATTATTTTTCTTGATTTGCTGGCATCAGCACCTAACATGCTGTAGGACTGGTCCAGAATTGAGCAAAACATTAGGAAATTTACATCAAAAAGAGATGGGCCTCTCAGTTGACTCAAGGACTTGTTCGAAATTGTTGCAATCCAAGACACAATGAAGCACATTGTTAAAACTAGCAGCCACGTTGAAGTGTCGAAAGGGGAAATCAATTCTGCAAACTGATTTGCCCATGGCATTTGTTCTTTATGACAACTTACAAGACGATACTCTCTGATGTAGGTTACCAATCGCCTATCAAAAGACCCAAGTTCAGCCGAATGATATCTTACTAGTGATGGACGAAAAGCTGGAAGTGTGTCAATAGCCTTTGAACTGCAAGGGTTAACCCTTTTCTCTATTAACGGTCTATTAATATTTCGTCCATAAGTATATGTTATGTTTGTTGACTTTTGTAATAAAAGGGAGATTAAATGCATGTCTGCCAAGGAAAAAACTTTTTCAAATTCGTTTACAATGGGATACTTTTGAATTTGTTCGAGAATAGCTCGTCTATTTTTTCCTTCTTCCCCTTTGAAATTTTGATACTCAGGAATAGCAGCTATAAGCTGAACTCCAACTGAGTGTGGATCAGGGATGATCTGTTCACTTTCTGCTAAAACTCTTTCAAGTTGTATTCTGGTAGTCGGAAAGAGTCTCGCACGAAGTTGGAGGGTTTTGAAAGGGTTGCATGGATCGCAATACGGGCACAGCGTTTTTAATGAGAAGGACGGGTATTCCCAAATGAATACATGACTGGATAATCGTAGAATAAAAATATTATCTTCAAAAACTGCAGCAATCCATCTTATAACATCTTTTGGATTCCAACAAACTGAATCTGAGTTTAGGCTACAAATAAGCAGTGAGACTGCTGGAACGGTGTTTACATGGGCACGCAACAACCTTCGATTCCATAAGGCACCTGCGCTGTCACGAGCAATGGGACTTTTAAGGAAACCAAGCCTGACCCAGTAGTTCATGTACATTTGTGGAGATTCAGTGGGAGTTGGTGGATGAAGATAAATATGAGCTTCACAATTGAGATTTTTAATTTCTAGTTGGAACGAATCCGAGAAAGTTAATGCGAGATATTTTGTTTCTATTTCTTTTGGTGGTAATTTCGCTCCTGTTTGGCGACAAGTAGACGGGTTGTACCTAAATAATGCTGGATATGTAGATCCAAGTTCGTATGGAAATATGCTGCTTGTTTGGCAGTGGGATAAGTATCTAAACAGAAGAATGGGTTGAGCTATCACTTGAAAGTCAATATCTAACCCTCTAAAATTGATAACACGTATATTGCAGCCTGCAAACGCATTCAAGATGGTGACTGTCTTGGAGAGGTCTTTTTTGAAATATTCGTTTGGTGTCGCAAGTGTAAAATAGTTGCTTGTGTTCCACATCATCAAACCACAAGAGAAAATTAAATACTGAAAAAGCGCACTTCTACTTGTCCCCATTTTAAGATGATGGAATGCAAAAAGATAATTAGTAGTTTTTTTTGGAGTTGAAGTCAACCAGTTCACAGTTTGAATAGAGGTATAATTTATGATCTAACTTAAGCTGTAGTTCACCTATATCCAAGAATGTAATAATTGTTAAGCTTTTGCGTCGTCCGTCTGTCAATAAACTTTTCTCAAAACAGCTAGGGAATTTGAAAGAAGACGATGGCTTTGTCTTTGGGAGCTATATATGTCATTGATATGCTCAAGTTTAATTTTCGTCTTACACTGAGAGGCAAACAGGCAAAAAGGAATCTAAAGAAAAATTGCTTCCGTATTTAGTTAGTTAAGACACACGTGTGGTTGTACTTAGCTCCCATTCGCCAGCCTGTTTTCTTGCTTTAGCACGCTAAGCATCAGAACAAGGAAGTTGGACATTGATTATATCAGTCTGGAAAGTATAAAATCCTATTTGTCAAACCAATTGGTTTCTTACTAAACTCATTTAACTTATCCTTCGTCACGATATAACTATATAGTGGCTATCGTGGCTAGCTTTTTCCAGAAATAAATTCCACATAAATTGAACGTGTAAAGCTACGATCAAAACTATCTTAATACATACAATACTAGCCTTGCAAACTGTTTTTCAAAATATGTATCCCATTTATTAATGCATCACTTACTGCTTCTCAAACATATATGACTACAGGGGAACTTGATCCGCTTTTTTGATGATAGTTGTTAAAAAACACAATCTGTACAATATAAACAGCAACGAAGTTTCGAAATAGAATACACGATCACATAAAATATGTATTGAGAATATTATTTTGACCTAACCAAAAAAACTCTTTTGCTAATCAGATGAATTTATTTTCTGGCCAATTTTTCGC